>JAFVLL020011707.1:18042-34233 GCA_021397915.2 Tor tambroides
CACACACGCGCACACACACAAAGAAACACATACACACACAAACACACAAACACACACACGCACACACGCACACACAAACACACACGCGCACACACAAAGAAAAACAAACACACACACACGCAAACACAAAGAAACACACACACACACACAAACAAACACACACTCACACACAAACAAAGCAAACGCGCGCACACAAACGCACACAAAGAAACACACAAACACAAACAACACGCACACACACGCACAAACAAACAAAACACCACACACACAAACAAACAAAACAAACACACACACAAGCAAACAAAACACACACACACAAACAAACACACACGCAAACAAACAAACAAACAAACAAACACACAAACACACGCACACACAAAGCAAACGCGCGCACACACACAAACACACAAATACACACACAAAGAAACAAACACGCACGCACAAACACGCACAAACACAAACAAAACACACCACACACACACACAAACAAACAAACAAAACAAACACACACACAAGCAAACAAAACACACAAAAAACACACACAAACAAACCACACACACAAAAAACAAACACACACAAACAAAACACACACACACACACACACACAAACAAACAAAACACACACAAATAAATTAGTGGTTGACCGATATAGGTTTTCTGACAGCCGATATCTTAGAGAGCAGGGTGGCTGATATAAAGCCGAGAGAGATGGAGATAGACAGAGATATTATATATATATATATATATATATATATATATACACACACACGTTTTGATTTCTCCACAAGATTGTTGCACATACAGACAGGCTGCGTGAGCCTCAAACGGCGCAACCTTGTTCCTGTCAATATTATCCATCGCTGTTTACACCAAAAGTAATAAAATCAGAATCATTCTCGCCGAAATTTCTGTGCTTCCCTAATTATGTTTTAATCGGATTAGTTGTCTAGTAAGGCAAGAAAAATTCTCTTTCACTTGCCCCTTCAAAAAATCTACTTGTCCCGGACAAGCATTAATGTTGAGCTCTGTTACTGTATATAAAATTCAGCCCGCCAGAGTGGCTAGAGAGAGTGAGCTTTTACCCGCCACAGATTAAATACAGCCATATTTGGCTTTAATGTCAAGGCTTGTGTGTGTATATACAGTGATACAGTGTTTCCCATACATTGACTTACTTGTGGCGGAGGGCCACAATATCAAAACTGACCGCCACAAATAGATTTTCCAAAAGGCTTTGATTTCGTTGAATAAACATGAGCACTGCACGTTTAAAAATCAAAATCCGGCGCAAGTGTTTTTATATCACTGTATTTCAGAAGGAAGCCGACTGTCTTCAGAAAATTTTCGAAGTCATTTTCATTTTATCTTGCATTTAATGCCTGATAAAGCAGTGTTTGTGAGCGGAGCTCTGCTTTGTGTACAGCGTTGTGTACAGGGCGGGGGGGACTGCCGCCACAAACAGACTGCAAGGCTGTGGGAAACACTGAGATAAATGCGTATTTGCTGAATGCTGACGGCAAACGAGAAAGTATTATAATGTTTGCCTTTCTATTACTAATAATATAAAAGCAATCATTATAGTACTTTTTTGTATACCTTTTTATTCCTTTGTTTACCATTCTAACTATTAGACAGACTTCTATCTGTATTAGACAGAACTGTTAAACGATGACAGCAAACAATGAAGAGGGAGAATGTGAAAGCTGTGTGCCGTCAAAATAAAAGTCTCGAACATATCGGCCAAACAGAAAAACTTGTCAGCCGACGCAGATATTTGAAAAATGCCAAATATCGGACGATATATCGGTCGACCACTAAAAGAAAGACACACACACAAACACACTTATGTTTGAATTCATCTTCATCAGCTGCTCACCTTCCAGTAGTCTGATTGTAAACTGTAGTACCGCTGGTACGCCGATAACGCTGCAATACAAAGACACGCGTGTTAGGAGAAGCTTTGAGTCATGTTAGTGGATCAGAACAGAAGAGCTTCTCGGCACCTTTCGGATACTCCTCCAGTAAGAGATTGAAATGACCCAGCTGGCAGAAGAACTCGGGATCCACTTTTCCTTCAGCTTTCAGGATGAGAGACTCGTAGCAGCGAACAGCCTGAGTGAGGAACATTCAACATTACCATCACACACACACACGAGAAACAAATACATCATTCTCAAACTAAAACTTGAACATTTATGTTATGCAGGTATTAAAGGCACTTATGTCTGTTTTTTGTGTGTGCTGTTATTGTATTATAATTCTATGTATTCTTGTATGTGGCAGACCTTATGTCCAAGACAAATTTCCTTGGGGACAAATAAACTAATCCTGAATCCTAAACACAAAGCTTTATGTCTTAAGAAAACCTAACCTAAATGAGGCATTACATTTTACGTTTATTCTTTGTGTGTTATATTCTCAGCAGAAAAGATTAGAAATTCACTATTTCACAAGACGTCAGTAAACCAGGAAAACACTTCAGATTAACGACACCAGTGCGACGCTCAAGACTGACCCATCATCGGCCTGTCAATCATTCTCAACCTCCAGTAAACTAACTAGAAATGTGGTTTCTATTTCATCATCATCGTTCACCAGGACTCACGAGAATGAGAATCACAGCCCGTCAATGATTAACCTGCTCAGATTTCCTTGTCACTTAAAACACTTTCTTCAGCTCCGGCAAACTCCAGAGATGATGTTTAGGACACGATGTCCTCTCGTGCTGAAGACTCACGCCACCGTCACTCCGAAGCACCGATCCAGCCAATAATCGCACTTTAACCCTCAACACCCATGAACAACAGACAGAACGTGCGATTGAGTTAATAGTCCACTGTTTACATCTGGACATTCACACACACAGATCAGCACTATGATGCCATTAAAGCCATAAAGATCTGAAAACAGTCAGGAGTGTGATGTCCGTCAGTGATCACAAACAAGACCAGCTTTACTAAAACAAACTTTCTTTACACAAGATTTAATTCACTGGGAAAAAAAAAGGAAAAAAAAAAAAGACATCAACAGGCCTGTCTCCAGATTTTGTAAGTGACAGGTTACGCTTGAGTTTATCAGACACAGCGCTCAGCGGATGCTTATGACCTCAAAAACAGCTAAATCGATCAATAGATTATGCCAATATCACAGATGGAGAGAATGTGTACATTACAGCAAAAGCAATCCAAATAAACACTAGCGTTTCAATTAGGCATGCACCGAAATGACAATTTTTGGCCGAAGCCGAACAAATGAAACTCTGGGCTGAAGGCCGAATACCGAGCATGGTTTTTCACATTTTTTTCCACCACCAAGTATTTTGCCAATTTATTCACCATTGCATAAATTAAATAGCCAAAATGTGCTTTTTACCATTTTGTCTTGCTTTTCAAAGAAAAAAATCTATTACAAAACAGCAATTTAAAAAATTTAACATTGAACATTTTTTAACAGTCTAGCTGATTTTATACCAACAAAGCACAATTTAATTTAAAATAAGTTAGTAAAATTAAAATATTTTTTGGCCATTTTTGAGATCCTCTTCTTGAATCAGGCATGCCATTGGCTAAAGACAAAAAAGAAGGAAACTTTGAGCAGTAAATCAGCATATTAGAATGATTTCTGAAGATCATGTGACACTGAAGACTGGAGTAATGATGCTGAAAATACAGCTGCGCATCACAGAAATAAATTACATTTTTCTATATATTCACATACAGAACAATCAATCAATCATTTATTTATAAAACACCTTAAAAACCATGAAGGTATACCAAAGTAATAATTTCATCTGCCGAACAATCGGTGCATCTCTAGTTTCAATTAGTCTGAGTAACGCACAAGAGTATGAGATACACCTGCATGTTGTTAACTAGGTTAAAACAAGCCGCTGGTGGGTAACAGACCCGGTTCCCACCATCTGTGACCAAAAAAACCATCGTTCTGACATCATTTACTCGCCCTCATGCCGATCAAACCTTCATGACTTACTTTCTTCTGTACAACACAAAATAGAAGATTTTTGAAGAATGTCAAGAACCAGACGACAAAAACACATTGACTTATTAAACAGACTAAAACACGTCAAAACACTGTGTTTCACAGAAAAATAAAGTCATAAGGGTTTGACCAACATGAGGGTGAGTGAATGATGACAGAACGATCTTTTGGGTGAACTGTCCCTTTAAGCAGTGAATACGAACACGACATCATGTTTGACCTGTGACCCCACCAGATATAAAACGAGTCCTTCACCTACAAACACACCTTCAAGCCCCGCTAAACATCAAACCGGCCCGTTCCAGACAGCACGTCTCTGACGGCCGAGCTGCGTTAGACAAGCACTAACGATCTCAAACCCGCAGTAATGAGAGGAAGGTAGATGACGAGGCAGGTCACGTGGTTCAGCGTCTGTATGGAGAGCTGTTATTTTGGTTCTGAGCAGCACAGACACGGCAGAACGTCTGATCCAGCATTCCCCGCGAGTCACCGGCTGACCTCAAGCTGCTTGGCAGGACACTCGCAGGTTCCTCCAGAAAACCGTTCTGCACGCACATCTACTAGGGGTGGAACGCTTTTTCACGGTTCGGTTTGTATCACGGTATTAGAGTCACGGTTTCGGTACGGTTCGGTATGTTTAGGGAAAAACTATACTCTAAGTGTCAAATAAAAATAAAGAAAACAAGAATAATCTATTTAACTACAAGCAACAGCATAAATAAATACAATAGAGTAAAGATACAAATAAAATAAACAGTGATTTTCATTGTTTTTTACAGCATTAGTTTCTTAAGTACAGAAATTTAATAAAGTAATCAAATGTAAAACAGCATTGCATATTTGACTGTATAAATTAAAGATTAATCTTTATTAAAGTTACAAAAGCGATTCAATCAAGAGCAGTGAGTGATTTCTTTGTTGTTGCTGTTTGATTAATATTAAGAAAGTGCTGTCACTTTAAGAGAATGCACTGGTCCAGTATGTACAGCCGGCTATGTCTGCTATAGGATACTTTCCAAGATGGGCATTTTGACATAATTTTTGTGTGAATTTGTCCATTCAAACACAATACTTCAGAGAGAGCTTAATATCTGCGCGTGTTCTGAGGCGCGGGTTTGCGCGCTTCTGATGAGCGCACGCACAAATCTTCTCACTGCGCGCGCGAGCTCGCATCCTCTGGCTCTTAAATGTTTAAACTGGCAAAGCTTACATGAGTTTAGTTTAAACACATATCAACGTGTGCTGTTCAGGTCTCACCTGTGTGCGCGCGCTATCAGCACCCGGGTGATGACGGAATAAATGCTCATAATCCAGCACACGGCACTCGCATTGAACAAGAGAGAATGGTTTGTCCACTCCCACTCCCCCCCCCAATCGCTGTTGTTGTAATGTGCTGGGAAGCCAGAATTCGCATCCATCAACAGAAGCATACATTAGCCGAACCCCGTTTTTTTTTTTACGTGTTACCATATTGCAGATGCGTTGTCAGATTTAAGTTGAACCGCGGTCCTAGCGCGTGCCGAACCGTGTGTGGAGAACCGTACGGTTCGGTTTTTTTCCGCGAACCGTGCCACCCCTAACATCTACTACAATCAGAGCAGGTGCACTGCCGACAAAACAACACAATCACAGCCGAAGCAGAGAGCGGCACGCGGCGGCAAGTGATGCCTTAGCATTCAGTCAACGTTTCTAACGCTCAGGTGTTTGTCAGGTAGAAAATATAGATCATAAATGCAAAAACGTTGACACTGTTCAAAATAGTGGTCGATCAATATTGTTTTTTTGACAGCCGATGCTGAAAATCTTGGAAAACATGGTGGCCGATATAATTTTATTTATTTTAATTAATATTTAAGAAATGTGAAAAAATAAAAAAATAAAGGTGTAAAATAAACACTTTAGATGACAATTTTACACAAATACATAAATATTTAATACAAATATAATTTGTAATTAAATAGGAAGTAAACACTGTAAGCAACAGGGCACTCTGGGAAGTTTGTGTGCATTGAATCATAAAGCCAGGGTAACCCTCATGTTACGTACAGCACACGGTGAAAATGACATGAACATGATAGCGGCAAATAATGTGCAGCATAGTTTGAAATCATGAGTTTAATTTTGTGAAGCTGAAGTCTGCTCCTGTCCACATTGGATTCTCAGTTGGGTTCGTCTCGCAGAGAACACGCCATCATGCAGTAAATACACACTTCACCAGATCTCAGCTGCGTTCCACTGCAGGGTCTGTGAAATTAAACGCTCATTACTCATTCAAAGATCTGATTAAATGAGATAAATGCGTATTTGCTGAATGCTGACGGCAGACGAGAAAGTATTATGTTTGCCTTTCTATTACTAATAATATAAAAGCAATCATTATAGTACTTTTTTGTACACCTTTTAGTTCCTTTGTTTTCTGATCAGCAAGAAAAAAAATATTTCACTGTAACTTTGATTTCCATTACTCAAAGCTAAGTACTTCTTCGATACCACAGTAAAAACTCTTAGCCTAAGAAAGTTCAAACATTATTAAAGAGACAAGTGAACAGCCAGTAAAAATAAAAACAAACACACAAATTACAAGCACAGATAAATACAACAGAACACTGTTACAAATAAAATAAGGTCGGTAGTGTTCAGGTACAGAAATGTAATAAGTGTAAAATAACACTGCATAGTGTTCACTGTATAAATAGATTCATCTTTGTCAAAAACATGTCTAGTTTGATGAGCATGAATGACAGCAGCAGGTATTATTAGGCTGCTGCATGGATCCAGTATAATGATACACATCTGATTTCTTTCTCAGCTGTTCTCGTTCACTTAAGACATAACCGACTGCATTTACCAGAAGGATTGTTGAGATCGGTATTTTGTCATAATTTTATGTGTATACGCATCAGATATGAATGAGGGTATGGCTGTACAATTAATTGAATAACAGTTTTTTTGGCCACCAGCGATTATGAAAATACAATAATCGAGATAAAACGATTATTGCATCCCATTCCGCCCCCTTTCCAGCGCATTCATTCCTCCAAAAAAACAAACAAACATTTTTTTCACGTGCAAATCAGTAAACCATGTAACTTTTACATAATGGGACGTGCTTGATTTCTTAAAGTTGATTATATTTATTCTTGTTTGTAAAAGTGTGAAACTTACGCTGTTCATGCTCTTAAAGTGACAGCGGGCTTATTCCTGCTGCGACTTTGTGCTTAATAACCAAACAAAAACAAAAAAAAAAAAATATCACACACTGCTCTTGACTGAAGGACTTTTGTAGCTTCAACAAGAAACAAAGAAAGTTTAATTATTACAGTGAAGACGAAGCCGTTTTATTTTACATTTGATTATTTTTGTAGTAGGCTGTTAACTGAATACTTTAGACTTGCATTGCCCTTAAAAAACCCTTCAAGCACAGTTTGTTTCATTTGTATCTTTTTATTCTATTGTATTTGTCCTTTGCTTTTATATTACTGACAGTTTAATTATTTTTAATAATTTTGAGGACTTTTTTTTGTTTGTTTGTTTTTTATTAATATTATACCCTAGTATTCTGCTGTGGTGTTGAGAATTGTGAAATTTCGCTGGTCTCTAAAATGTAGATGTTATAGCAACCTTATTTACAGAAAACATGTATTTGATATATATCACTATCTTTAAATAAATCACTCAAAGTTTTGGTCATATGGCCCACTCATAATCATGTTAAATAATCGTGATTACAATATTGACCAAAATAATCGTGATCATGATTTTTGCCATAATCGAGCAGCCCTAAATGAGGGTTCGGCTCGGTGTTACGCGCTTCATGTGTGTGCGGCGGTGAACACAGAAACAACGCATGAGTAACGAATCGAGGTCCATTCCTCTTTTACATTCGCTGGAATGGTTTAAAAATCGCTTGCGTGTGTAAACACGTGCAATTGATAAACTTTCACTCTATTATGGTCAAATTTAGCAATTAATCCGCGGATCACATGCGTGCCGAACCGTGGGGCCTGGTCCGTACGATCCTTTCAATCACAGGTTTGAGCCTGAAAACATCACATTTCACGCAGTTCAGACATAAACCCAACACACAGGAGCACCGCTGCGTTTCTCTCGCCGACCGAGCAGCGCCACCTGCTGTACAGGAGTCAATTCAGTCTTCATTCAGACCAATCAACCTCTCACACCTTTAACTTGCCTTTGAAGCTCTTCAAGATTTTTCTTTATTCTCCATCACTGACAGAAATAAAGACAAACGAAAGTGACATCTCCATTTGACGTAAATTATACAGACAACTGTGACGACTTTAAATAAATAACAGATCACAAGCTAACTTAAACCGTCCACATTCAAGCCAGCATGAACATATACTGCAGATCAGAACGTTATAAAGATCTGAGACAGAGGGCCATGAACATTTGATCAATGCATTTATAAAGCCATGCATGTGTGTCTGAAATCGATAAACTGGGTTATTGATCAGTCCAACACATATTAACACAGAAACGCAATTCAGATCAAGAGACGCAAGACGTCTGTTAAAATAAACAACAGCCGTGTCACATCGACAACAGAAACACAGATACTTCACCTCCATCTGGACGACGTTCTAGTGAACAGAACTCACAGCGCAAACATTCAGACAAACCCCCATCGATCAAAAACAACCACTCCAATTACATTAATTAATATAAAGACAGCAGACAGAACCATGCAAGGGTGGAAGTGTCAAGTCACCTTTAATTATATAGAGCTTTAACAATACAGATTGTGTCAAAGCAGCTTTACAGCATTAAATAGGGAAATAAGTGTGCAACAATGCAAAACAGTAAACACTCAGTTTGCAGTTAAAGTCAGTTCATCATTGATTCAGTGACGTTAATGTCCAGCTCAGTCGCAATCAAGATATCGCTGGAAATGAAGTGAAGGAAAGTGTCACAGGAGGGTATTTTTTAAGTGAACTATCCCATCAATAGTGTTAATCCTGACACCAATTACTAGAGGTCAGGGGTCGTGTGTATAAAAGCAGATACACGATATAAAGGACGACAGCAGAACTACAAGCATTACATCCATCAGAAACACACAGGTCTGAGAGTATCTGTCGCTCCAGCTCTGTGCGCAGCGAAACCCAGGCGCACTTGACAGGGTTTCTAACTAGAATCAGCACTCAGTCTTTGTCCACTCTCTAGTGCTTACTACAGCTCGCTGCTGGACTGCACAACACAACAACACAGGGAGGTGTTCTCACAGGAGGCCGGTTACCCACAAGCCTTCGCGGGGCTCGGAATGGAAGGCTGTAGCAATGCTAGCTGCACTTTCTGCAGCGTTATTCGCGTCTCTTTCTGCATTATAACGCGCTAGCTCTCACCCCTCCCCACCCCGCCATCTTGGGCCGACCCAAGCAGCCATTACCACCGTCTCTGAGCACAACTGAGCGCGATTATTCCTCTGACGCGGCGATCAGCTCAGCTCTGTCACCGAGGGAAATAAAGCCCCGAATCATACCGTGATCTGAGGCGCTGTCTGACAGCCGCATGTCCACAAACAAGCTACAGAATAAACACACACACACAGACGCGCGGCTAACGCTAGGGACGCGCCGCGTTCACCTGTGTTTGACAAGCCAGCGAATCTAGCCACAGAGTTCTCCGCGCGACGCTCGTGTAATCGCAGGGCAGGACCGCGGCTAAGCTCCGAGTCAAATCGAGCGCGTTAAGTTAGCTCAACGCTTAGCAGCGCAGCTCTGAGGAGAAAATAAGGACGCGTCGCCGCTCGGAAACCCTGGCCCTCGCTGTCATTTCGCACCGCGAAGCGTTGATTTAAACGCGCATCTTTACCTTTACGAGCAGGGCCTTCATGCTGGCGCCATCTTCATGAAGCCGCTGGTATCCGAACAGAGAGCTGCGAACGAGACACACACACACACACACACAGGGTTTGGGATCAACTCACACATCTCACACTCAGAAACAATGAAAAGCAGCCAAAAGACGCCCGCGGCTCCGACCTGTCGACGCGGGCCAGAGCGTCGCTCTCCTGCGCGCTCAGCCGCGGTGAGTCCTCCTCGGGTTCGCTCGCTTTTCCCGCCGCCATTTTCTTCTCCTCATCACCAGCGGCGCTGAGGCGTCGAGCGGCGGCGACGGCGAGCGACACTCGGCACGATTTCATGGAATCGCGCCGCGAAATCGAGGGAAGGCGAGCTCCGTGCGTCCAAAAGCCACAATAAACGCGAACTTTTTCTCCAGTGAAACGCGCCTCAGAGTCTGATCCCCCGTGCGAAGTGAGCTGGCCCTCCAGCGGCGCGTCGTCTCACATTGTTTTGTAGGAATAAACTGTGACGCGGCGGCTCAGCGTTGATGCGTGGCGTGCGGCCCTGCACGCTTAAAAACGCGGAACGTATTGAAACAATCTCAAAGTTGTGCTCGCCAGCAGATTAAAGTTGTTGTAATTGTGTCACACAGGCGAACCCACGCCGTCGCCGTCGCCACGCCCTCCCGGGCTCGACAGCCAATCGCTGCGCAGAACGCGAGCGCGTCACTGGCCTCGTCCCAAAATGTTGTGGTCCAGTGCTTTAGGTAATTTTCTTTCCTGTAACGATCGTTCGAGCTCGCAACCCAAAACGCCCGAGCGTTGACGCGATGCGTGGGAAAGTTCGGCGGCGCAAACGCGATTCCCTCAAACAAGATTCCGAGCGGCTCGTTGGCGTTGTTATGAAATGCAAATAAAGAGGCGTGGCTTTCATGAAATGGGGAAATTGGACTGACAGCCCTGCAGCTGAGGCCCGATGTTGTTCATTTGAACACAGTATCGCAGTTACAGATGCACTGCAGGCTTCATTACTAATGCCACCCGTCTACTTTAAGAAACGCGTTCAATCCCGGTCGTTTATTCAGTGCTGTGCGCTTGCTTTGAAACGCAATGAATCTTCATATGAGAACTAAGAGAAGAAAGATGCATGCATATGTGTCCGTGTGTGTGTTATGGATATGAAATCGCAGGATTATAACCGGACATACTGTATAATGTTTGAAACATTGACGTGGCTGTAGGCGGCGCGAGGGCTCGCAGCTGTCAACATCACCTGACGCCGTGACGTCACACGCAGCACCCAAAATGGCGGAACAACAACACAGCAGAGGTGAGCAGGTTTACCGTCGCGGTTATGAGAATTAAATCAAGTATTTAGCGCCGTTATTGCGCTGTAAAGTCAGCTGCAGCACCGAGGACTGCATGTGTCACACAGAGCCCGTTAAACGAAGCGACACTCGTCGATTCCGCTGCTTTCTTAAACACAAAAACTGAGAATAATGAGCTCGTTTCAGTTTTGTCAGTGTCTCCTTCAAACAGCAGCTGACATGTCCTGCTCACATTTCACCCAAAAATCATCTTATCAAGTATTGTGAGTTTTTATAAGGGTAATATTGTAGTCAAAATATAGCAGTCACATACAGTTAATAAAGGAATTAATGTTATGGTTTTGGTACAGCAGGGGGACTAAACACAAAATTGCTTTTTTTTATAATTAAACAGTGGTTTACTGAACAAATGGCTCTATCTTTAAATAAGTTCAATAACTAAATTTTCTTAGGATAAAAATCTACATCAGCTTATGCTCTAAACTATAGGGAGACTATAGTTTATTTTAAATTTTATTTTAAATATAAACGCTCAACTTAAAATTGTAAGGAAACGTGTAAATTAACAGCCTACAGAGTATTAGAGTCTAGACTAGGATTCAGTCTAATAAAATGCATTTAGAATGATCACAAAATTCAAGATAAGGGGACAGAAAATGTATGTATCATTTATATAATCAATATCACACAAAGAGTGCTGTTTGTGCTCCAAAAATTACCATGATTACAAATGTGATTTAGATTTTTTTACACCAGTTCAATAAACAAGAAGTTAAATAAGAAACTTATGTTTTAGACACCATATTGCCTGATTTTGCTCTATTTCTCCAACAAAAATAACTCCAAACACAGCCACAGTCGCAGTTTAGTGTCTCTGAGCAACATGACGGTGATTCGTTCCTGAATGAATCAATCGTTTAAATGATTCGGTTCAATCACAATGACTCACTTATGAACACTGACTTGCTGCCACCTGCTGGCGGTTTTAATTTCACATTCAGAGTATCTTTTACTATTTAAATAATTTCAAACGTTTTATGTTTAATATGTTAAAACATTTCTGCATGTGTAACTGCAGGTTAAATGCATTCATGTCCTGCATTAAACCGTGTGTAAACACATCTAAACACCTCTTCAGACGCAGCTTCTGTGTTTCCTCTGCACTGCAAAGATTCATTTTATTGATACCGATTTAATTTGCTTGATAACAGCCCAAATGTCTTCTTATTCTACTACACTGATTAAATGTAGGAATTTGACTCAAAGGATAATGGACACTTTTAGAAAAAATGGCTTTATAAAAGTAAAAATGCCCATAAAATGTAAAAAATCAGTTTAACTTATTGAAAAAGATGAATTTCTATCACCATCACACAGAATATGAAGAATATCAGAAACTTCAGGAGTCAGCTGTCCAGCACAATAACACACTCAGCAAAATATCATCATCGATAAAATCCCAGAAAATATCAAGATATTATTATTTTTTGTCAATATCGCACAGCCCTAAGACAAGATGCCTAATCGTGATTTCATGGTGGTTGATGGTGACCCTCTGGTCGTGTCTTCTCCCGCAGCGGCGGCGTCTCCTGGACCGGACGAGGCGTACGAGACGCTGGATCTGACCGCATGCGCTCGCACGCAGCAGTGGAGCAGCTCCGGACCCATCGCTGAGAAACACTCCGTGGCCACGCAGATCATGATGGTCTGGTACACCTTCACCCCTTCTGTAGGGCTGGGAAGTACATCAGTGCATCACGAAGCCAGAAACGATTCTGAGATTTCCCCAATGCGTCGTGATTCTTTCTGGAGTGGATTCTGAGGTTAGTTTTGAACACTGCATGCTTCAGAAACAGCCGGACTCTGCTTGTTTCCAAATCCTTACACCTAAACCTGAAATCTATCCTAAAATAATCATTCATAAGATTCAAAAAGGTTGAAGGGAATCACAAGGGTGTTGACAGTGGGCAGTGTTTACATTAATCTGGTGTCATAAAAGCATTCTGAGCCGAGGTGGTCTTCAGCGCTCTTCTTCATCAGTGTTTGAGTGTGCAGATAAAAACTAGATTGGAGCTCCATCTGCTGTTAAAATATAAGCTCAGAATCCATCCATGAATCAGTTCTGCATCGATTTATCACCGCAGCCCTACTCTTCTTCACGGTCGGTTATTAAACCTCTTGTTTTGGAGGTAATGTAGTTGAAGTGTTGGTCCGCAGGTGTGCGGGTTACCTGTTCCAGCGGGTGGGGAAGGTCGCCGCTACCGCCGTCGGAGGAGGATTTCTGCTGCTACAGGCCAGAACCAAACACACAACAATAAACCATTCGCTCTTCATTATGTTATTGTGGCACAATGCGACCTGAAAGGGTTTGTTGTCTTGCAGATAGCCAATCACAGCGGCTACATCCAAGTTGACTGGAAGAAAGTGGAGACAGATGTTAAAGCAAAGAGACGTCTGAAGAAAAAAAGCCAATAAAGCTGCACCCGAGATCAACACGTTTGTTGAGGAGGTAAAAACACTTTATAATAGTATGAATGAATGTGCAAATCTTTTGTGAATGTGCAACCTGCCTTTGTGCAAATCCTACCTTCTAGGAACATTCTAGAGCAACACTTCCTTTGCTTCAGAAGTCTTTTTGTTAAATGTAGTTCAACACCACACAGGAGTAATGTAATGAATCTGCGCAGCGCCCGCTTCTGGTGACGAGTAGCTCATAAACCTCCATGTTTTTCAGGCCACTGAGTTTGTGAAGAAAAACATCATCGTTTCAAGTGGATTTGTGGGTGGCTTTCTGCTTGGCCTCGCCTCTTGAGCTGAAACAGTTTCCTGTGATGTTGTGAAGAGCGTCTTCCCATCATGCACCTGACGATACACTCATTTAACCAGGCAGGACTCGGTGGCTTCTTTGTGAGTTTGATGATATGAGGAGAAACTGATCGTATTCTTTACAGAACTGTGCACTTTACACAGAGTCAGTCTAAAAACATCTCTGAAACTCAAGCAGCTGCCAAACGGATGGAAACTCATTATCCTCTGCTAACGCTTGTACAGGTGTTGTGTTCTTGGTGAAGTTACTGTGGTATTTTCATGTATGTGTTTGGTAAATCATTGTGAGTTCATGTCTTGTTTCTGCATTACGGTCAGCCCGCAGGTGTATTAGTTTGTTCTCTCGCTGTTTCTTCATGGGGAATGTTTACGTTGTAAGTAAATGACTTCTGATTCAACTTTGACATCTTGATTTTAAGATCAGCAGTATTTTATGATGAAATATTGCTTACCTATTTTTTCCCACTGCATTAGATGTAAAGAGCATTTGTTTCCTCCAGATATTATAATGTAGCTCCAGCCTTTAGTTAGCGCTGTAACCGGGGTCAGAGTTCACTGCCGGGAAATACACATATGAGTTTATCCATTCAGTGCATTTTACAATTACTAATATTTAAAAAAACCATTGTTTTTAGAGTGTAATGAGCAGTTCAGTCGTTGTGTTTGATGAATGTCAGTAATTGTAATACTTCTCTTGCGTTGGCCTCGTATTTGTCTTTTTCCACTTCTGTTTTTCTCATTCATTTTACTTTGATGCTATCTTCAAGGTTGGCGTGCAATCATTCACGATGCAAACCTTTTCATCTTAAGAATACTGAAAGCTGAATAAACTGAATGTCATCACATGTTGTACTCAAAACAAATATTTTTAAAGTATATTGTTTTCTATGTACTCTAGAAATGACTCATTTGTTCTATGGAAAACATGACTTTATCTGTACTCAATACACAGAGGCGACAGAAGAGAAGTATTTTTACTTTACTCAAGTAAATTTAAAAAGTATCTGTACTTTATCAGAGTGTTTTTCTTTGGAAAACTTTTACTTCACTACATTCCAAAGCAATGTCGTACTTTTTACTGCACTACATTTCATAAAAGTTGTTTTTTTTCTTTAATACTTAAGAACATTAAAAATGTAATACTTTCTTGTACTCAAGTAAAACTTTGAATTACTTTTACTCGAGTAGCAGAAAGTACTAGATTTCTAATGTATTAAATGATATTTAATATTAAACGTAGTGCAGTAAAAAGTACAATATTATACTTTGTAATGTTGTGAAGTAGAAGTTTTCTAAAGAAAAACACTTATAACGTACATACACTGGACCTATATTGCACATATTGCCAAATATCTTGGCCTTCAGGACTGACTCTGCAGTCCACCTCAATCCCATAATTCCTTCACAAGGAGACACTTTCCAGAATCTTCTCCCTCTCCGCTCCTCACGATCACACACCACTTCTGCAAACACTTATCTAATCCAGATCCATGAACAAAGACACTTAACTCTGATTTATTTAATCAGTTCAATAAAGTTGTGTTCTCTTCTAATCTAGCTTGTGAACTAATATTAGCTTATACGTTACACTGGGCTTTGTGCATTGCTTGTGATGCTCCTTGTTTGTAGGTGGCTTTCCGTTCTGTATCATTAATTGTAAATGCACGTGAACAGCTTATGCGGTGTGTTTCAGTGATTACTGTCTGGTGTGTGTGTGTGTGTGTGTGTGAGACTGTATTTGTGTTGAGAGCCTCTGCATGTCAGTCTCATATTCTCCTTGTTCTTTGTCACACATTGTTATTTTTATCGTCACTGCAACACATTGTCATATGTCAGGAATTGTATAAAGAGAGGAAAAACTGGGACAAGTTTAGGTTTAGGAAGACATCCAAAAGAAACAACATAAAGGTTATTAAATATTTGGGTGGAAGCAGGGTTTCCGCGGAGTCTTAAAATGTCTTAAATTTAGTTGTATCAAATTTAAGGCCTTAAAATGTCTTAAATTGTACAAGAAAGTCTTAATTATGATTTCAAGAGGTCTTAAATTTGGAGACGGAAAGACCAGAATTGCGATATGGCTGAATGTGACGATTAAACTTCAAAAAGCTATGATTTCATTAAATAAACACGAGCGCTGTCCGGTGCTGCGCTGCTTTGTGTTCTGTCTTTACCGGAAAACCGTTATATTTCAGCCGAACGCGACACCTGCTGCAGAGAGAGAATCAGTTAACA
>JAFVLL020011708.1:0-28264 GCA_021397915.2 Tor tambroides
AAAAAAAAAAAAAAAAACAAAAAAAATGCAACACTAACATTTAATACTAATGTTGCAACTGGTGTCACAGGTTACATATGAAGCACGACTGTGGCTTTCCAGAACAAGGAACTGTTCATCCAATATAAAGTTCGCCAACTGACAGGAAATCTGAGTTATTCCAAATCTGCACTAGTGATGCGAGAAATAACGATTGAAGCTGGAAGACCCCGAATGCCACGTCGTTCTTGATCAGGCTCTGGTAGAATCTGCCCCAAAACAGTCACACATACCAACATATGTCAACTAACGTTTAAACACATGGACAGACGCGTCGGTTGGATGTGAATCACATTGAGAAGCCTGTACATAAACGGCGGCCGTTATTTCTCCATATCACCCTGGCCGTTTTGGATATACTGAAAAATTCATGCTCTCCAAAAATGTTTGGAAAAGAAAAGGCATAAATTAAAAATCATTGGCATCCAGAAAGTGAATTGTGTAAGTGACACGTACAATTGCCTTTGTATTTAATACTAATAACAACAGTAAGAACAATATTAATCATAATAATAATAACAATAATATTGAAAATCTACACACTGTAAGTGAGGACGGCGAATCAGTGTAACATTATTCACACTGGGAAGGTGCGACGGAAAGCATGGCATTTCACAGACGACTCGCTGAGGCCTCATTAATCCGTACTAATCAAAGACTGTCCAACTCCACACAGCACATGTGCACAACAAAGGGAGTCTCTGCACGGGTGTAAAGATACAGGGACGGCGTCGAGGGGGGAGGGAGGGAGGAGGGAGGGGGTAAAGTTGAAGGTAAGACAAAAGACAATGCACAAAAGTGATTGGCAGGTGAGGTGATTGACAGGCGAGGGGGCCGGGCCCAGTGTGGGAGGTCAGGTGCTGCAGACTCACAGCCACCCATCACTGGGCTCGCTTTCCTTCCTCCCTCTCTCCAACTTCCCCCTCCCTCACTCTCTCTTTCACTCTTGCACTCTCCATTTCTGGCTGGGCACTCTTGTTAGATGTGGCTACAATGAGCTCAACCTGAGGGGGAAAAAAAAAAAAGATTGTTTAGCTATGTGTCATTGCTTTGTACAACAACAAAATTTGTTCAAAAATGTGCAATGAGAAGACTGAGGCTACACTGAAAAAACATGGGTGTAGAAACAACTGTAATTTGAAAACTGTTAATAAATTTCACAGTTAATTACAAAGAAATACTGAATTAAATGGAACATTTTGAAGTAGAAAGACACACTCCAACAGTCTGTTTTATTTACAACTTCAAAAAAAAAAAAAAGTGTAAGTGTCACATGTCCTTCAAATTTAATTTTAATTTCATGTTTACTTTTTGTTTGCAAATTTATCATTTGTTTTATAATTGCTTAAATTATTAAGGCATTAAATAACATTCAATTAACACATTTTTAAGACTCAATATAATTTACATTTAAAATAAACAGCTAAATATTAAAAAAAGATAGCATTTCATATTTCAAAAATGGGTATTTTTCTCAATTTAGTGTTTAAAAACTAGATCTACAGGTCAATGTGTGTTAAATGTACCCAAACTGACTTCAATAAATGAACCTGCCCTAAGAAGTGAGACAACTAGCCCCAGTCTCTCTATACACTACCATTCAAAAGTTTGGGCCCGCTACGATTTTACGATTTGTTTTTAAAAAAAAAAAAAAGTGATGTATTGTCAAGTATGGTGACCCATACTCAAAATTGGTGCTCTGCGTTTAACCCATCCAAGTGCACATGTGTGCATAGTGAACAAATGCACACCCACACCCTGTGAACACACACCCAGAGCAGCGGGCAGCCATTGCTCCAGCGCCCGGGGAGCAATTAGGGGTTCGGTGCCTTGCTCAAGGGCACCTCAGTCATGGTATCGTAGGTGGTGAGAGTGCTGTTCATTCACAATCCCCACATTCAATTCCTGCCGGTGCGAGAATCGAACCGGCGACCTTTCGGTTACAAGCCCAACTCTCTAACCATTAGGCCACAACTGCCCAGTTGGTAAAATGCTAAAAACAGTAATATTGTGAAATAATATTACAATTTTAAATAGCTGTTTTCTATTTTAATATTTTACATTTTTTAAAATTTATTTAGTAACTTATTCCTATGATGGAAAAGCTGAATTATTCGTCTTAAGTGTCACATGGTCCTTCAGAAATCATTCTAAAATGCTGATTTGGTACTAAAGAAACATTTCTGATTATTAATCACAGTAAACGTTGTGCTGCTTAATATTTGTGTGGAAACAGTGAAACATTTTGTTCAGATTCTTAGATGAATTTCAATAAGTTCAAAAGAACATCTGACAGCAAACTTTCAAAGTGTGGTTATTTTAAGGCACAAGGAGCATTTGTTAAAGACTCTACCATTAAATAGCATTACATCCATCTACACGAGGATGTACCTTCACTGTAGAGGGGCGGCTGGGGCTCCCGAACAGTGGAAATGAACATTCTGCCATTTGGAGTCCCGACGATGCCACACCCTCGTCTCTTCTGATTGGCTGCTGCGCGACCGGCCCTGCCCATCCACATATTGAGTGAGGCGGATGTAGGCGATGCAGGCGGCCTCCTCTCCAATCAGGTGCACGTGAGGGTTGAGGATGGTGGTGTGGATGGGCTTACTGTTCTTAGATAGCACTGTGACAGAGTGAGAAATGGCCACTCTTTAACGAACAGACGTCATGACCGACAGGGTAAAGTGAAGAGTAATCCGACTCAACTTACAGTTCTCAAAGTAAAATCTGTGGAAGTCCATTCCCTCCACCAGGTTTCCCAAGGCCTCAGGTTCAAAGCAGGTGAGTCCAGCGTCGCAGATTTTACTGGAAAGAATTAAAACCATTGTTTTGGTGCCATCTTTTTTAATGTCAACTGTGGGTAAATAAAGTTACAAATACGTAAGTGACTTACGCATAGGCTTCAAAGTCGCCATTGTTGATGGCCTCAATAAGCTGCTCAGTGATTTTGATGATCTCCTGTTTGCGTGCTGTAGAAAGAGGAAGTCAGCTGTTAACAGGAGCCAACTTATCAAAACTCTCTTGTACTAGTATGCGCATGAAGGAGGAGCATTATGGGTAAGCAAAGTCATCTCTTTTAAAACACCGCAAAACGTATTCCACAGGTTCACTCTAATTTATTCAGCAGACTCATTTTTAATGTGTCTTTTTCCATCAGTACACATAAGATGCTGTGTTAAACAAGACAGAAGCATGCAAAAAAAACAAAACAACAGGTTGTCTGAACATCCACCCAAACAGATTTCAGCCACCTACTCTACCGTACATGCTCTCACACACAGCATTTCCTTTCCAACTCTGTTAGTCACAGGACTCTAAATACCACAATAACTGAAGGTTAAATTACAACCCAATCTCAGGCAACACAATTCAATAATTCTCTGTAAAACCAACCACAAAGTATTTGTTTAGATTACTTAAATATGTAATAATTATTTTTTTTAAGTTGGATTTACATATTTTACATATTTAAGAAGTTATTACGAAGGACATGTAAAAAGACGACAAATTATGATAATTATGACAGCATGGTAAGAAGTTCTCAAGAGAGTTTTAATGTGATATAACAATATCAAAGCATTCTTATAATGATAATAAATGTTTCTTGAGCACCAAATCATCATATTAGAATGATTTCTAAAGAATCATGTGACATTGAAGACTATAATGACTGCTGAAAATTCAGCTTTGCCATTGCAAAATAACTTTTTATTTTAAAATATATTCAAGTAGAAATCTTTATGTAATAATATTTCACAATATTACTGTTTTTACTGTATTTTTGATCAAATAAATGCAGCCTTGGAAGCTAGGGGTGGGCGATATGACTAAAATCACAATATGAGTAATTTTACTTCACAGTAACGAGATAAAGTCTTTATGATTAATTTCATAATTATTGTCACCAGTGTCAATATTTCAAAAAACTAATACTAGCCTAAACAACAGCTCTACATGCATTGCATAAATTAATTAAATATATTAAAAACACTGCATATTGTTCACTGTGTAAATTAAATATATATTTCTTTTTGTTAAAATTACAAAAGTGATTTAGTCAAGAGCAATGAGTGATTTTCTCTTTTGTTGTTTGATTAACATGAAAGCCAGACAGCAGGAATATTAGACTGCTATCACTTTAAGAGCTGCCCAGATCTAACATACTGTTACACGTTTTCTTTCTCAGCTGTTTGCTTTCACTTAAGACCTAAATTACTGTGTTTACGAGGATACTTCTAAAGGCAGACATTTTAACACATACAAGTGTGTGTATTTAACCGTTTTAAGGCCTGTAAAGTGGCAAAAGTACTCCTATACTCTATGAGCACTGTCTTCACACGCGCGCGCCTCTCTGACAGCATTCAGAAACAGTCTCTCAGACAGCGCGTGCATATAGCGAAATGAGTTCTCTTTCGCTGCTGATTGCGTTTCAATTGCTTAAAATCACTTGTTTTTAAACCACGGTGCTTAAAAACGTGTGTAAACGAAAGATTCTTGACTATATAGCACAGCAACGTCACATGAGTGAATAACTGCGATAGAGATAATAGTCTCTAATGGTTTACAAATTTCTGCCAGTTAATCATGTCTACCGGTATATCACCAACCCCTATTGGAAGTCATGAGAGATGTATACATATATACATTAATTTCTATTAATATTATTTTAATAAAGCCCTCAATTCCAGGGATATAATTTTTGTGTGTGTGCTATAGAAGCCTGCAATAACACTTCTGAGACTCTCTCCCCTTCATAATACAAAAGTGGTCACAGATGATGCATTTGAGACACGACTCGTGCTACTCCCAGGTGTACACAGCAATGCGATTAAATCACCCGAGAAATCCACACTGTATGCATGTTAGTCCAGTAGCATCACTGCTGCCTTTTTACACTCCCAGGAAATCAAAAACTCATGCTGCTGTGCCAGTAATGCCAGCACAGACACTGACACCACATACTCACAATGTGCTGACGGCAGGGGGCTGTAGGACGGTCGGGCAGGGGAAGGGGAGGGGTGTGTTGGGGCAGATACTGGGGCAGTAAGGGGTCTGCTGGCTGCTGATGGCTCACTGTCTGTATGGGGGGCTGTAGGTCTGCGAACACTGCTCACTAGGTCAGTCAAACGTGACACTGGGTGCACAATTGACGAAAGGAAGATGACAGAAAAAAAAAGATAAACAGCCAGCTGCTAGAAGAAAACATGGCGAATCAAATACGCAGTGAGCGACAAGTTTGTAATAAACATGGACTCAGCAGCTTCTTCTGAATGACCTGTCTGCATGATGGTCCATCAGGGACTTACTCTGTGTGGGAATGCTGGGGGTCTGGGGAGTGGAGGGGGCAGAAACAACAGCTGGAGTGATAGTGCTTCCCCCCTCACCATCAGATGTGGGCACCGAGCCCCGACGTACCACACCCAATAGATCAGTGAACTTAGTGGCAGCTGTGGGCCCAGACAGGGCAGGACAGAAATAACAGAGTGGAGTTGAGCTTAGAAAAGGAGCGGAACAGGAATAGCAGTGGCATTAAAGGAACAGTTAACTCAAAAATGGAAATCTATTTCACTATTGTATACCCATATGTCATTTCAAACTTTCAATGATTTTTGGGTATCTGAGCTGAAGTAGAAGAAAGATTTATTTTTAAATAATTTTAGCCTATATGGACTTGTATGGTATTTTTTAAATAAATAAATGACATATACACTATTGTTCAAAAATTAAAGGGTTAGTTCACCCAAAAATGAAAATTCTGTCATTAATTACTCACCCTCATGTCGTTCCAAACCCGTAAGATATTCACACAAATCAAGATATTTTTGATTAAATTCGAGAGCTTTCTGACCCTGCATAGACAGCAACGCAACAAACATTTTATGACCCAGAAAGGTAGACATCGTTAAAATCGTTATGTGTCATCAGTGGTTCAACTGTAATGTTATGGAGATACGAGAATTTTTTTGTGTGCAAAGACAACAAAAATAACTTTATTCAATAATTTCATCACTGAGAAGAAACTGAATAAAGCCCCCTCCACTTCCCAGACCACATGGACTACTTTAACAATGTCCTTACTAACTTGAACGTGTCAGTTGCGTTGCTGTCTACGCAGGGTCAGAAAGCTCTCGGATTTCATCAAAAGTATCTTCATTTGTGTTCTGAAGATGAATGAAGTTTGGAACAACAAGGGTGAGTAATTAATAACAGAATTTTCATTTTTGGGCGAATTTGAAAGGTAATTTGGAATAAACTGTTTTCTATTTTTTTATTCATCAAAGAATCCCGAATAAGAAGTGTTTAAAATCTGTGGAAGTCCATCCCCTCCACCAGGTTTCCCAAGGCCTCAGGTTCAGCATATCAGAATGATCTCTGAAGGATCATGTAACACTAAAGTAATGCTGAAAATACGGTTTTGCCATCACAGGAAAAGAAAAATTACATTTTGAAATATATTCAAATAGAAAATGGTTATCTTAAATTGTAATATTGTGTAGCGCTCCAAACAGGAAAAAAAATTAATCCTTTTACTGCAGGTGCGTAGAGCCAATGGGATACTTGAAAATGGACTTTTCCCGTCTTGAGTGGATCAGTGTGCGGTTAGCCACCTTCTTGTTCAAATTGTAATATTATTTCATAATATTGCTTTTTTGCTTGTATTTTTGACCAAATAAAAGTCTCAGTGGGCATGAAATACTTTAAAAAATCTTATATAATCTATTTATTTATAATATCTCATTTCTTTTTCAGGGTATGTTTATAAAACAACGAGCTAAAAACAGAAAAACTTTTCCTGTGCGTTTTTTGTGCACAGACGACAACTTTGTCAAAACAATTCCTGGATCCAAGAAAACTACTTAAAGCGCTGTATGTACGCCAGGCCAGTAGGTTGGCAATGTCACTTCTTAAAGGAACACTATTCGCACACGCAATGTGCATGCTCATGACATCAGAAATTTGATAATGATATTCGAGACTATAATGGCATCGTTTTCAAAAACTTGCACTTTGAAACATGTTTTCAAAAGTTCGCATTTTCAGGCCCCAAAAACACAACTGTCGTGTAAACAAACCGCCTAAATGCATTAAAAGTTTTCAGTTTTTAGTAGAAAATGGTGTTTTGTGTAAACATCCCCTTAGAGGAAAAGAAACTCCTACACGCTTGGGAGAGTTAAAGTAAGGTGAGTAAATGATGGCAGAATTTCCATTTTTCATCTCTAAATAAATCCAGAGAAGACACCTGAAATTGGTTAAACAATCAGGACACAGAAAACTGCAAGATTAGATTTGATTAAAAACATTAAAGTATCCGTTTACTAATGAGAACACAAATCATGACCACAATCTTTAATAAAGGTGCCATAGAATGCATTGATACAATATTTTAAATTGTTCTCTGATATCTACATAGAAGGTATGTGGCTTAGGTAAGGGCAAAAATTCTCCAGAAACGGTTTTACATGTCCATTTACAACCCTAGGATTTGTCCCTAGAATGAAATGGTCTGTTATTACCTTATTTGGAAGGGTCATGAATAATAATGTTGAGCTCTGCTCTGATTGGCTGTTTCCACAGTGCAGCTCATTCAGTAGCTCACACAGCAGGAAGGAAACACAGGTAAAATATATATTTCAATACTTTCTCTCGTAGTTATATCGTTGGGTAATTATACCGTATATAAATTGCGGCCATCAAGGAGCCGCTTTGAATGCACGATCACGTTTTACTTTCACTTTCGAGATTTGCGATTGCTCGTGCTCTATGTAAACTACAGCGGGAGTACTTACCACACATTTTACAAGATCAGATGCTTGTCAGTGGTGCTCAAAATCTGTAAATCATTTGCCATCATCCTATCAGTCATCTCTCCTTACTCTGTTTATGTGGTAAGTGAAATCTTATGTACTGTAATGTAACAGGCTATTGCTAGCAAGACTAACCATGTCCTTTAGTGGCTTGCGTTATTTTATTAGAACGCGTTATTTGTTTTCCGTGCCTTTCTGAATACATACACCAACCCATCCCTGCACAGCCTGGAACATAAGATTTATTTCCATGATCTGCCATTTTGCTATTGTCCTCGCTTGTTTCTTCACAATACCTGCAGAACTTCTGATGATTCGGCTGTGCAGGTTCGCCTGGGCTAGAACATGGGCAGGTATATCCAAATTTTGGGGGCATAACTATTAGTGATCCCGACTCTTACGTCACAGTCGGTGTTATGTTCCAATTCGCCTATTTTTCAGTGGTATTTTGCTTGCACGAGATTTACATAAGGAGGAGGAAACATTGGTGTTTGAGGCTCATGGTATGTCATTTCCATGTACAGAACTGTTATTATTCAACTATGCCAAAGTAAATACAGTTTTCTATTCTATGGCACCTTTAATACCTCTCATTTAATGGCACTACTTTACTCATTTTAGTGCTGATCTGCATCACACACATGCAAAAGGGGATTATGGGAAGGTGGGTGAGGTCACGGCAGTCAGAGGCCACTTACTGAAGAGTGCGGGGGAGGGGCCTGGAGATGTGTGGGCGGAGTCCGGCTGGGTGCTGGGGTTTGACTGAACTGAACTGTTATCTACAAGCTTTCCTGTGACACGCCCCCCCAACATCGCACAGAGAGAGATGGGACACAGAAAGCATACTGATGTCAACAGGGTTTTTGCAGCCATTCTCAAGCCTAGAAAAGGCCAGTGGAGCGAGATGCCTTCATGTGAAGCGTGGCGGTTCCAGCTAAGTGTTACTCCAGTATACATGACCGACGAATGAAATGAAATCCAAAAATTCTATTTTTAAATGAAAGATCCTTAACGGAAGGTCACCCAAAAATGAAAATTCCATGCCCGTACCGTAGGTCTGAATTCATGAAGTTTGGTTACGAGACACTTGAGAATCAGAATTTTTCATTTTTGGATGAAGTATTGCTTTAAAACAAAACAAATACCTGAGAAGCAAAACTCGACACATTATTAAGACTTGCTTTCAGAGAATCTATCTTGAATATAACTCTATTTCTTCTTGTTCCACTGGCAGATTTATTCATTAGTTTTAAGTATAAACATCTCTAAATGCTTTATTTCCGTAGTTCTAACAGCTATTTTATGCAGTGCATGAAAACTCCTTGTATTACTATGAACAGGAATGAAGAAAAACAAAGACTGTGCAAGATATGACAACCAAAACTTAATAACATAGAACAGTGAATATAATGAAACAGAATACAGTAAAATACAACAAAACGGAATGTTTTACTAAATCAGAGCCATACACTAGACTATTTAAACTATAAAAGCACCATAAAAAGCATGCTAGCTGGTTGCAAAAATGAATATGACTGCTTCAAAAACACATATTCAGAGTTTGAAAATGCTTATTTACTGTCCTTATAAACTGCCTCTATTCAAACAGAAGTGCTTTACAGTAAAGCTAGCATAGATGTCATAAAGCTAACCTCTTATAGCTGTGCCATAATTCATCATTCAACTATTGCAGCAAGATATTTCCCAACACCACCTAGAAGTAACACACACACACACACCCTTCTCACCGTCTCTTTTGTGTGATCGTGAAAACAAGACATCACGCTCCTGTCATGCACGCTGTCTGCCCAGAAATTTGGCGGCAAGTTTTCTGCTCATACGCACACTCGCACACATGCTCTGAAATAGCCAGGGTCTCTGTTTCCCACTGAGCTTAATTATAGAACAAGGTGCCCTTGCCTTGTTCTGGGGCAGAGAGAGCTGACACAGACGCTGAAAGTAGGAGTGACACCAACCCAGAACAGGAGTTTCGAGCCCAGAATGAGCTCAGTTTAAAACTTTTCACTAAACTTCTCATTTTAGTATTAACGGACCATGACATGAATATATAAAATGTTTAGACTTTTGTTCATACTCTGCATACACTACCAATTAAAAAAGTTTGGGGATGGTAAGATTGTTGTTGTTGTTGTTTTTTTTTTAAAGAATTTTCTAATGCTCACAAAAGCTGCATTTATTTGATCAAAAATACATTAAAACCTGTAATATTGTGAAATATTTTTTCAATTTAAAAGAACTGTTTTAAATTTTCATATATTTTAAAATATCATTTATTCCTGTGATGGAAAGGCTGAATTTTTAGCAGCCATTGCGACAGTCTTCAGTGTCAAATGATCCTTCAGAAATCATTCCAATAATTTCTGCTCAATTAAAAAAAGATAAAAAATCTTATCAACACTGAAAACTTTTATGCTGCTTAATATTTTTAGTTAAGGATATTTTTTTCAGTTTTTTTCAATTAATGCAAAATTCAAAAGAACAGCATTCATTTGAAATAGAAGCCTTTTGTAATACTGCAAATGTTATTACTGTCACTTTTGATCAATTTAATTAATCACTGCTTAATAAAAGTTTCTTTAAAAAATAAAGGATTCCAAACTTTTAAATGGTAGTGTACATTTGATTTTGATAGTCAACATCTCTATCTACTATATATTGGTTGCCGTTAAAAAAAAAAAAAAAAAAAAAAAAACTTAAAGTGATAGTACATCCAAATATGAAGATTCTTTCATTTACTTGCCCTTGTGTCTTTCCAAACGAGTTTTTTCATTTTCTTCTGTGTAACACAAAAGATGATATCCTCAAGAATATCCTGAAGAATTTTTCTATTTTTTTGTCTATGCAATGAAGACTTTCACTGCATGGACAAAAACAGTTAAAACATTCTTTAAAATCTCTTCTTTTGTGTTTTGGAGAAGAAAGTAACTTCCACACAGTAATGGAACAACACAAAGGTGAGTAAACTATTTATTTGAATTATTTAATACAGAATTTCCATTTTTGGATGAACAATCCCTTTCAAATCAGCCCTATCATACTGTAAGAGAGCAGATGTTATTGTAGAAAGATGACAGCCTGAACATACTGAACACAAATCAGATTTCAAACTACATACAGTATTATATTTTTTGTGCTATTCAGATTACAAACAACTATCAGACTTTTGTAGCCTGTCTGAACAAAACCTTAGAAATCTTTGCTGAAAAGCTGCGGTGTGTGTTGTTCCATACAAATGCTGATAGTTGAGTCTTACCTTTCATTTCCTCGTCCTCCACTGTGGCATTACTGCTGTCTGACGACTCCTGTGATATTTACACACAGAGCACCAATTAGTTAGACAATATATTAACATTTTTCAGAAAGAATACCAGCTAGTGCCTCTCTCTCTCATAGTCATACACACACCATAAATGAACACGTAAACAGCAGAACTCTGGGGAATCACACGCACAATTAACCGTTCAGTGATGCATGGCCATGTCAGCACGACTGTTAGAAGAGGTTTGTTATGTTTGTTATAATCCCACTCACATACATAATGATATTAAACACAGGCCACACCTCCACCAGGAATGAACGTTATGAACTCAATACTCGTTCCTAATTTCACAATATCCTGTGCTGAAATCTGAGAGATGGGCTGTGATAATTACACGGTCAGCACTGGTCTAAGGAACAGACAGTAATATAAAACAACACATTCTTGGCCTCCAGCAGGCTTCTTTGGTGCATATTTATTTTGCATCATGTGAATTCATGCTCAATTTCTTAGAGGTGATTTGATGGGTCTTACTAAGCAGCCTCAGAGCTAAAAAGAAAAACAAAGTGTGGATTTGAAAATTGAGGTTATGTCCAATTGAACTATTGAAGATATTTTGGCATTGAAAACCAATCAAATTCTAATCCTAAACTTCAAAAAAACGTGAAGAAAATATATAATGTAAAAAGTAAATGTAAACAGACATTACAAACTAACTTGCAGTGAGGACAAATCAGTGTTGTTACTGTTAACTAAAACTATTTTTAAAACTTTTTTAATACAAAACATATACAAAAATCTGAAGTTTTGTCATGGAAGCTAACTTTATTTTACTTTTTGTAATCATTTTTATTCCAGTTTTTTTTTTTTTTTTTTTAGTTATTTCAGTATAATTATGTATGAAGTTTAAGGGCTTAAAAAGTTTTAATTTTATTTCAAGTAACAATTTTTTAATGGTTTTGTTTGTTTGTTTGGCTTTAGTTTGCTATAATAATCCTTATTTTCTAATATAAAAAAAGTAAAAGGTTTTACTTAAAAAAAATTACTGTTTGCCTGTATGATAAATAATTTTGGTCCTGTGTTGGGTCACCACATGATGTCTAATTTAAAGCAGAGTCCTGATGCAAAAGCACTGCAATACAATTCTTACTAGAATAATGAATGAAAAAAATATTTCAGATCTTTAAATTAGCCATGCTATATTGAGTAAACAGTCAAAGCTGAAGGGTCTGCAACAACACCTTGTAGCTGTAAGTATTTACACACTGCAGCACTTCCTCTTGTACCTTATTGCTCAACTGAATTCATCGACAGAATGATGTCTCAATAGGAAATGAGGAGCAGGAGGGCATGGCCACCTGAGAAACGAGAGCATGCACCTGTCACAGTGTAACCGTAGCGATCACCAAGGACACCAACTCCTGCTGTAAATAGGCCATCAGTATGTGGGGCGATATTATTAGGTGCTCCTGAAAAGGCTTTTGTTCTCTCATTCCATCATCACTGCTGCACTACAGACCTTGTTACACCTGTACAAAGAAAGTGGCAAACGTGGCGAAACGGACAGCTTCCCACGCAAGGGTCTAATAGCTCATTTTCAAGAGGAGATTAAGCCCAATTCAGAATTCACACAGAACAGCAAACGCTGGCAGAACAACTCGGCCCAGATCTACACATCAGCGTGTGATGCGCGACATCACTGTTAGCGGCCCTGTTTGCATCTACATCCAAGTCTTTATAAAAGTCTTTCAACAATAATGGGACAAAGTTAGTGTAACAGCAGCAAAACATTTCTTTGCTTTTCGAAACACATGCATGAATCTTTAACATTTGCATTTTCATCATACTGACTGATAGTTAAATTCATGATTCTGTGCCTATAAATGAATCATTGTTACTCTTCTCAGCGCAAATTAGCCACTTTTTGGTTTTGTTTTATTTAAAAGTTGCTTGCATATAAAATAATGTACAGTAATTAGCAGCCTTAGTAAAACGGTTTTTTATATTATAGGCCTACTTTTATTTTCCACAGATGCATTAAATTAAAAAAAATTCTATTTCAAAGAAATATTTACTTTTAAATATTACTGTATTCCATTTAATTTCATATTCATTTTAATGTAGAGGGAGCTGGTTTCGTGAGTTGCACTTTCAACGACCACCACAAGAGGTCTCTACGTCACACAGCCAGAAGAGAGACCCGAGACAGCAGGTTTAATATTCTTATCATGACACAGATTTCCAACTGTTGCTCTTCAGCCTCATACTGCAAACATCTGATGTGTCAAGAGTCATTTCCCATCATCATAATCATTCATAAACATCACTATTACAATTTATCTCGAAAAATCAGAAAGGAGCGGCACACAAACGACTCGATGCTTCCTACACGACATGAGTTTCATTAGAATACTCATTTGCATAGTATGTTTAGGCACAATTTGTTAAAAGTAACAAGTTATTGAACCTGTTTCAAAGAGCACAAGTGCAAGTACACATTAAATTTCATGCAGCCAACAGGCACACACTCGGATGATGTCATAGTCTGTAGTCACATTAGCAGAAATGCATTGTGGGGATGCAGATCAAACAGAGGACGGATGGTGGGAAGGAAAGAAGAAGAAGATGAAGAAGAAGAAGAGTGGTGGTGGTGGGGTACCTTAATCCCATCCACTGCATTATGGATGACAGTGGTCTGTGCCTCCTACAGAGCGACAGGGGAGGAGGGGGTGGAAAAACATGAGGAGAAAAGAGAACGAGAGAGAGAGAGAGCGTGTGGGTGGATGGGTGTTTGTGACTGCCAACCCAGTAAAAATGAACAAAGAAAACGTGCGCAAAAACCACCAGAGGTTCAACAACGGAAAGCTTCATAAAACAAATGACTGCACACTGGGCTCTAATATTTCAAAACCACCAACTACGAGCGCTCAGCAACGTATCGCTGAAAGTGAAATGGCGTGATTTCGGCAGACGCTATCACAGTTGCTAAACATGTTTATTTTATGCCTTCTTTGCATACGTGTCAACCCCGGAAACCTGCTGGCTAGACGCACATCAGAGCGCATTAATCTGTAATGCCTACTTCTCTCTTGCAGGAAGTAACATTCCCTCACTGGCCAATCAGCAGCCTGTGCTCCCCATCATTATGGGGGTATTCATCACCATGACAACTGTTGCCCCGTGCAACAGGCAGCAGTCGCGTACTAAGGTTACTCGGAGTCTACAAGAAGCTGCAAATGCTGACAAAAATGTCATTTTTGAAAGGATAGTTCAGCCAAAAATTAACATTGCATTATTTTTTTATTCACCTTCAAGATGTTCCAAACCTGTATGAATGTTTTTCTTCTGTTGAACAAAAGAGAAGAACCAGACAGCTGACGGTAGCCATCGACTTCCACAGTATGGAAAAAATATTATGGAAGTCAATGGCTACCATCAACGGGAAATAGCTTCTCTTGTGTTCAACAGAAAAAAATATATTCATACAGTTCTGGAACAACTTGAGAGTATTTTCATTTATGCCTTAATAAATTTGTTTCACTGATAACATTTTTATTGTGACGTAGCTATATATAATGCCAAACTCTTTTATCTTCAAACTCAATACTTCATCTGTCATCGTTAAATGGTTATTTTTCCAAATATTAAAACATTTTAGTAAAATATCCAAAATATAGAAAATATATGTGGATGAATATTGTTGTATACTACCATGCATTGTTATACTGGCAACTTTTTTTGAGTTCTTACATACAACATTTTGAGTATCTTTGGCTGTTTGGTTAAAATAATGGTTCCTCTTATTGGGAGAAAAAAGAGAAGCAAAGTCAGTTTTAAATACAAAATAATAAATATATGGAGATATGTATCTAAAAAGGGTACAAAATAAAAATATCACCCAGTCCTACATAACCGTACAGTTAATAGTAAAGCTGGAAGGGAAGCCATGAAACAAAGCACTAAGGCTAGAGTCTTTACTGACCATAAACACCTCCTCACTTCACTTCAAGGTTGAGTAACTACATCTGCACCATAAAAACACACACACAAACACATGAGCAGCACACAAACTCCACAGTGGCAGCTATGAGAGATCCTAAAATATTCTGATGCATTGGGCCACATGCTGCAATCGTGGTATGTGTTGAAACGCATGTCAGGTTTCCATTAGGAGCTTCCTTCCTTAATGCTTGGGGTTCACTCTAAAACCTCTTCACGGAGCTTTTACAGACCCCAGAAATCTACAAAACTCCCCTCAGAACATAGACTATCCACCTATATCGCTCAAGCGTGTCATTAAACATTAAAGAATCACATCACCCATGTACCCACCACCCTGGCATAATGACATTTATTAAATTCCCTGCCAACTCCAAGCAATAAACAACCTTCATCATCCACCGATCAAAGCAGACACCGAAAGGCAAACTGGCATTATGCAATCAAATAAACAAGCCCATAAATGTGTGACTAGAGTGTATAGTAATATATCAGAATGTCAGAGCGCAACTGAATAAACAGAGTTTAACTGGGTCCATGGACAGAGACATAAAGCATAAGGCTGAATAAAAAAAAAAACACTTGTTTGTGCGGTTCCTTTAAAATTAAGTATTTAAATAATATGTGACCCTGAACCATAAAACCAGTCATATGAATAAATAAGCGTTCCATTGATGTATGGTTTGTTAGGATAGGACAATATTTGGCCGAGACACAACTATTTGAAAATCTGGAATCTGGGGGTGCAAAAAAATCCAAATACTGAGAAAATTGCCTTTAAATATGTCCACATGAAGTTCTTAGCAATGCATATTACTAATCAAAAATTAAGTTTTGATATATTTGTGGTAGGAAATTTACTAAATATCTTCATGGAACATGATCTTTACTTAATGTCCTAATGATTTTTGGCATAAAAGAAAAATTGGTCATTTTGACCTATGCAATGTATTTTTGGCTATTGCTACAAATATACCTGGGCTACTTAAGACTGGTTTTGTGGTCCAGGGTCACATTTTACTTTTCGGCACAAACATGCCTCCTTTCACTGAGTGCAATTAGCATTTTATGAAAGAGATGCTTGCAGATAAAATAAATAATGCATTCATAATGTATGTAATCGGCAGACACAATTCCAAGTGAATTCAAAGATCTCTTAAGTATAATATAAATAGTACATTAATCAAAAATGACAATAAAGACATTTAGAATGTTACAAAAAAGAACCTATTACAAAAAAAATATGCCGTTCTTCAAACTTTCCGAGATGCTCAGGGCTGTAAACATTCAACTTAACTGACAACTACAGTATACTAGACCCAGTGGATTTAAGCGAGGAACACCATTAAGGAGCTCAGTGAGCCAAACAGCCTCTTCTCAGCACTGCAGCCAGGAAACTGTAAAAAACAGTTTAAGGGCTGATTCTAAGAGCTCCAGGAGGAGTTCCTATCCCCAAACCAATCCAGATCTTAATGATGCTGCTGCAGACGGCCTGAACACTGCTCACTGACCACAGTTCAAATACAGAAATATAATGGCCCCAAACGTATTTGGTCACTTTAGACACACTTAAAAATGCAAGAATGTCATTGCATTAGATAACTAATCATCAAACCAAGTGTCATGTGTTTTAGAAAAGATATCAAATGCAATTTTTGTTAGGTTTCAAATTGATATAACGTTCAAAATGAATGGATATGGACACTTTGTGTCCATAGTGGCTAGCCATGTAGTGTACATGTAGTTACTGTGTACTCTTTTAGGACACATTTGAGAACTTGAGAAATGAACAACTTCTTACATCCACTAAAATCACCCTGAGAACAGTTGGTTAAAAGTAATGAAAAAAAAATGGCTTCTTGAAAGCTAGTCCTTAATATCAAATGCCAGTGGTTTGATAACTAACTCATTAAAAATGTATACATTTTAAGGGCAGCTTCAGTACGCAAATATACTTAGAGGCCACTGTATATACTGTATATACAGTTGATACATTTTATTCTCTGCTCTAAACACCAGATCTTTGCATTTCACATTTGCATTATAATATACATAGTGTTTATATTATTTCATTTTAATTGCACATTTCTTAAAAATTAAAGGACTCGGATGCAACTAAAAAAGTTGCCAAAACAGCACACAAGAAAACAAAAAAAGATCATAATGTACTAAAGATTGCAAGAACAGTCACAGACAGAAAGGAAAAAAGAATTGAGTGGAAGAAAAGAAAAGGATTAGAGAGGTAAATACCAGTGCAGGAGAGGGGAGGTTTCCCTTGGGACTGGTGACTATGCTGTTTTTGGTGCTGTTTGTCTGGGGCTGTGCAGGGAAACACAACATACATTCGGTTAAGAAAGGGTCAGGTTAAGACGGAACGAGGGAGAGATTGGCATGCACATGGACACAACCACACTCACACAAACACATGCAGTAGGATACAGTCATTATCTGTTTTAAAGTAACTGACTGATGTAGTGCCAACTACCTATTTACATGAGAACAGCATTATTCTTTGAGACACAATGTGCTCTAGCAGCGGGAGGGAAGGGAGGGTCATTATTAAAGTCCATAAAATGCTTTTTGCCAATTAGGCTTCCTAATCTAATCCATTATACCAATTAGCCACATTACATGCAGAGGCGGATTAGCGATGGCTGTTTATTTGTACTCAGGGTCCCTCAGGCCTCACGTCTATGAGCTTGCGGTGGTATCGAGGTAGCTAACGGTCCATTTCCCCTCGTATAGCTCAGGCTCTCGAGTCGTTATCGTGCGTCTATGCGCGGGAGGCACGGTCATGGAAGATGAATGAACAGCAGCTCACGACTACTGGATCCCCACAAACATGAAATAAACCCACATACACGAGCATAAACACATCATAAAATGGCTTTGGCACTATGGGCACATATTCACATTCAAATACATATTGTTCCTAAGTGGACCACTTGATGGCTAGCAGAATTCATTAAAAATTCCCAAAAACATGGGTCATGGATCTCAGTGGAAGTCCAAATTTATCCAAGGAAACAAGGATATTGTCAGGAAGTAAAACCAGCGATGCTATCCTCTTATGGGACCCATAAGAAAAAAATCCTGAGCACTGAGAATATAAGTGTCAATCCTGAAAAGGAAGCAAGCAGATGTGGTGCAATCGGAACCCTGGGTGGGATGTGCATAAATAGGATCTTCAGATCCTATGGAAAAACACAGGGTCTTATTCTGTATGTCTATTCCATTGCCTACCTGTGTATGAGCAGGTAGGTAAACCTGCTTTAGAAAGCTTCTAGAGTGGTCATTATCTACCAAAATACATCTGATTACCAACATGCAGAATGAGACCCAGGAGGTCTGTGGTGTCCCGTGAGAACTGGTCGAAATTATTCAAACACAGTAAAGAACAGCGGGAAGGAGGAACCCAGAAAATACTAAAGCGGGACACATTTACTGGGTCCAAGTGGTCTCACAAAGCCAGATCTCTGACTGAGCTCCAAAAAAGTCTAGTCCACAGTGTGTTCTGGCCAAGAATTGCCCACTTAGACATTCAGATACTGACTGACATGTAAAGCAACCAGTATGTTCATTTAGCTTTTATATTTATATAAAACAAGGCTAGACATGTACCCTTAAAGGAACACTCCACTTTTTTTGGAAATAGGCTCATTTTCCAAGTCCCCAAGAGTTAAACAGTTGAGTTTTACCGTTTTTGAATCCATTCAGCCGATCTCTGGGTCTGGCGGTAGCACTTTTAGCTTAACCGCATAGATCATTGGGCTCCGGATTAGACCATATATCGCGCCAAAAATGAGCTGTGGAGTTTCGATATTTTTCCTATTTAAAACTTGATACTTCTGTAGTTACATCGTGTAAATTAAGAGCGATGGAAAATGAAAAGTTGCGATTTTTCTAGGCCGATATGGCTAGGAACTGATACTCTCATTCTGGCGAATAATCAAGGAACTTTGCTGTCTGTATCCATGGGTTCAGCAGGCGCAATGATATTACGCAGCGCCTGAAAGCAGTCCCCAGCTCAGTAGCCTATGATATATAGCCTGAGGACTACTTTCAGGCGCTGCGTATTATCATTGCGCCTGCTGCACCCATGGTACAGCAGCAAAAAGTTCCTTGATTATTACGCTGGAATGAGAATAATAGTCTTCCTAGCCATATCGGCCTGAAAATCGCAGCTTTTCATTTTCCATCGGTCTTAGTACACGATGTAACTACAGAAGAGTCAAGCTTTAAATAGGAAAAATATCGAAACTCTTTGCTCATTTTTGAGTACGATGCTAATGGTCTAATCGATTCAATGATCTATGCTAAAGCTGCTTAAAAGTGCTACCGCGTATCCCGAGATCGCGAATGGATTCAAAAACGGTAAAACTCAACTGTTTAACTCTAGGGGAGGTGTAAAATGAGCCTATTTCCAAAAAAAGTGGAGTGTTCCTTTAAAGGCCTGTTCACACCAATAGTGTTAATTTTGTCAGCCATTTTTTAATTTAGCCCTAGTGTTTTAAATTAGTCTTAATCCTGTGTCAAATGTACTTTTAAGTTATCATATTTAGTTAGCAAATCAATACAACGTCAAATCATACACATTGTTTATTTCACCTCACCTACTGTACTGATTTATCATAGGCTATTTATTATATAAACTAATATCAAAGACTTATGCAAAAAATATTATAACAGTGAAATTCCTCATAGTAATTCCAATAATTCCAAATTAAGTGCGTTATTCAGCAACCACAATCACAAACAATATTGTCGAGATCTCATGACAGAACGCAGACTGGCTGAGTGACACTTTCATTTAGATCGCTAAACTCCAGCTTACTTGTTGGTCTGTGTTTTCAGATCATCGTCGGTGCTTCGGCAATGAAGGGCGAGCACATGCGCATGTTTGCCAGATTGCAAAAATTAAGCAAAATCCCCGGCAGAAAACGTATTCATTTAACAGAGAAGCTCTGATTTGGGGATTTGAACTCTTGATGTCTGGGAACCGCACGCACGAAAACTCACGCAGTAGATACATGTACAGCAGTCCGCAATAATATTCTGTCTCCATTTTTTGACGAAAATAAAAAGAGATTTTGGCAAAGTTCTTATTTTTAAAATACATTTTAGTCTCGTCTTTTATCGTCAATGAAATTGCATGCTGATGTAGTCACAGTTATTGTTTACTGACCTTACTGTCATCTCATCATCATTTTAGTCATGGGAAAAAAGCTTGTCAACGAACATTTTTCGCCAAGAGTTTTCATTAACGAAATTAACACTACACACCAAAGATGATAACGATAACTATTAAAGGCCCTGATATATGTCAAGCAAAAGCAAAGAATGAACCTGATTTCAAACACAATCAGGCCAAAACAAAGTTAGTTTGGGGAATTCAAAACAGTTTGCAAAAACGAACTTATCGGAAAAGCTCCATAGTTCTGAAAGCTCCAAAGCTGTTGTTTACCATTGGTTAGAGGCAATTACGTAATAGGCAGGTTCCATCTTCTTTGACATGGAAATCTTCTCTGATTGGTGCAAACATAGCCACATCGCTAAGATCAGCTGCTTTCTTAACTGCTGTTTCTGAACTTCTTTTACCCCTCAGCAAAGAACGAAAAAGAACTGTGAGTGTATCAGGGTCTTAAAGCGATAGTTTACCCAAAAATGAAAATAATCCCATGATTTACTCACCCTCAAGCCATCCTAGGTGTATATGACTTTCTACTTTCAGTAAAATACAATTAGAATTCTATTAAAAAAATGTCCCAGCTGTTCCAAGCTTTATAATGGCAGTGAATGGTGTTGAGATTCAATACTGGAATAGAAGTCCAATAAAGTGCATTCATTCATCATAAAAAGTGCTCCACATGGCTCCAGGGGGTTAATAAAGACTGAAGCAAATCGATGCGTTTGTGTAATAAAAATATCCATATTCAAAACTTTATAAATTGTAATCTCTAGCTTCCACTAACTGTTGCACGCATGTTCATGATAGAGTGGCGTATCCGGAAATATGGATACTTTTCTTAGACAAACACATCGATTCACTTCAGAAGGCCTTTATTAACTCCCCTGGAGCACTTTTTATGATAGATGGATGCACTTTATTGGACTTCATTGGACTACTGAATCTCAACACCCATTCACTGCCATTATAAAGCTTGGAAGAGCCAGGACATTTTGTAATATAACTCCGATTGTATTTGTCTATAAGAAGAAAGTCATATACACCTAGGAAGGCTTGAGGGTGAGTAAATCATGGGGTAATATTCATTTTTGGGTGAACTATCCCTTTAAGTATGTACTTCTTTAGTACTACTTTAGTACTTACTAATTCTATGAGCGTTATCTTCCATAGGTGAGGACACTAACATAGTTATTGTTATCATTCTTGATGTGATGTTATAATTCTACTGTCAAAAAACAGCTAAACTCAGCCAATCAGATTATGAATATGATTAAGGCGCTCGGTGTATAGATTGTGGGTGGCCTGTGAGGCTGATTCTAAGAGTCAAGATTAGTTGACCAGTAAAAACACGCAATTTAAATTTATTTATTTAAATAAAACCAGTCTGATTATGTTTTATGCTAGCCATCATTTCATTATGTTCCACAGAAATGCAGGAAATACGCCTTTAGAGGAAAGTGTCGCACATTAGCTGGTACGGTAGGTGGAGGCACAAGAAGAGGAAGATGAAAGAAAACAGAAGGGTGTAAATGAAACAAGATTCTCACCATGTACTGAATGGTAGAGCTCGACTTCCGCTTCTACAGAGAGAATGAAAAGGAAAGAAGTGAGAAAAATGGAGGAAACTGTGAGACGATATATATATATATACACATATATGTAAAAAAAAGTAGCTGTTGGTTTGTTTGATAACCATGTTCATTTGGGGCGAAGAGAAAAGAGCTGGGAGGAGATCTCAAATGCAGCAGTTCTGTGTGTGTGTGTATCAGTCAAAGAAAATGATTGGAAGAACAATTTTTTGGGTGCATGTGAAGGTTTGGATTCAGAGCAAGACAACTTGAAGGTTCTTCTGCACAAGAGGAAATTTGGAGGAAGAGAAACAAGGGTAGTGGGTCAAGTGAAGGAGCAATAAAAGTGGAAAAAGGAAAGAGAACATGCTACTAGCAGAAGAACAGTTGAAGTGCACCTGAGGAATGATCAGCGTAAACAAAGTTAGCTGTTCAGAGACAATCTGGCCCTGAACCTGGAGCAGGAAAAACAACGTAGGAGCTACACAAAGTAGGAATGATGTGCAAGGACAGGCAGGGATGCTGAGAGAGGAAGCAAGCAGTCTGTGCGGTTCAGTGATATTTTTTGTCCTAAAAAAAAAGGGCAGCCAAGAACGAGTTATATTAAGCACAGAATGTTCTCAGAAGCGCTTTGGTTCAAAACGCAGCAGCGCAACTTCCAATCGCTGCAACCGCCGTATTAAAAAAAATAAATAAATAAAAACGCCTCCAATTCTAAAGCAGAATTACATAACCAGCGGTCGTGCAAAGATTTAAACACAAAGTAAGGAAGTCGGCTTTGGTTAATTTGACAGAGACTAAATAAAGAGCAGCTTAGCTGGAACTTTGAAGACGGAGCATAAAGGTGAAGGAAGGAGAGAGAGCGTAAAGTAATCGTGAAAAGGACAGAGGAAATGTTTTAAAATGGCTGGAGAGGACGTGGGGGAGCCTGTTGCTAGGAGATGAGAGGAGCGCTGTGCTGCTATTTTCGTCTCAGAGTTTCAGACTCACGGCTATTCTTGGAACCAGAGTCACATTCCCTGCTGAACTATTTCTCCGCTCAAACACACACACACACAAACATACATGCACATGAAGACAGCAGGTGTGAGTCACAGAGGTGGGTTGTGGGGTGGCGACAAAGTAGAAACAGGTAGGAATGTGTTTGAGTGCGCGTCTGCGAACACTCCCGTAAGCGCTAAGTGTAGTTCATCTCTGAAAATCCCGTTTCGTGAATCAAATTACTCTGGCTCTTGTGGAAGATTGCATAGATTCCTCAATGGCATCGCAGCCGTCGTCATTATATCATTCTCTTAAACGTCTCCCACACGCGCTGACGGAAATAAAACCTTCATTTGGTCTCATCTTTCAGTGGCTCCATGACCGGATAGAGCTTGTTACGGTGTTCGCTGAACGTTCTAATCACACCGGTGTGATCGTACGCTCTAGGGACCAGCCAAGACTGATCACACCGGTGTGATCGTACGCGTTAAAGGGTTAATGTGTGACGGATTTAAATATGGGGAAATGTGTTAATGGTATTTTTTATTGGTAGCTAAATAACCATATATTTCCATGCTCACATGACTGCTGGAGTCCGGAAATTCCCTGAAATACTCAACGCGGGACTCACTGCGTAATCCGCACACTAGTTTTACTTTTTGCGCTAATGTGTGACGGATTTAAATATGGGGAAATGTGTTAGAGGCATAACTGCTAGCGTCTGGAAAATTCACCGAAATACTCATCACGGGGTTCATACTTTTACATTTCTACGCTAATGTGTGGAACCCTGGGGGATGAATTTAAATATGCTCTTATTGGTAAATTAATAAGGGAGATAGCAAAAGATGTTCACATTTTACCTTTAAATGAATAATCAGGCATAGTTCACCCATTTTCTCACCATGTCGGTCTAAATTCGTTTCACTTTTCTTTTTATTTCTTTTTTGGGAACCACAAAATGTGATGTCCAAGCTGTTCTTTTGCTTACAATGAACATGTATGGTGATCATTAGCTATCAATACATTAATTAGCTATATTCAGGGGTGCACATACATTTTTCAGCCTGGTTCTCAAAAGAGCACCTGGAGATTTGGTTTGGTCCTCACACTGCACACAGTGTGACCCATTAAATATAACTATAAAATAAATAAATTAATATTAGTGATGATAATATTATTGCAATTCATTTTAGTTTTTTTTTAAAATAAGTAATAAAGTGTGATAATATTATTTTACAATAAAAAAAGGAGTATTAAATAAAAATACAATTATTTTATAGTAAACTTGCTAAAATAAAATGCTACTATTTACTTTTTTTAATATGAATATTCATCATTTTCAAAATTAAAATCAGCTAGCTTTTATTTTGGCGGGTTGCTGCTGATTGAAGAGTGTCAGTGAATGAAATGTCACCGTTTTGCATTGTGCTTTGAAAACGGCAGCGGATAGGCTAGATTTATGCCTTCAGTTCGAATAGAAATCTTATACAGTATTACAGTTTGTTGATCTAAAATGGTAACTGTGCATTAACAGCCATGTCGGTATGCAAATGAGTGATCTGAACTTATTTTTTTATTTTGGTTGTGCATGCACACATGAGTACCACTTATGTGCACCCCTGGCTATATTACAAGTCTTCTGAAGACATACAAATGCTTTGTGTGGAAAAACAGACCGAGGTTTGCTTTTAGAAGAGTGGTAATATAGTGTACAAGTCATTGTTCACCATCTGCTTTCCTTGTATGAAAAAGTGCAGTTTAAACATTTCATGCTAAGCTAACTTCGGCTCATGTAGTGTTTAATGTAACAACAACAACAAGAAATACATGTGTACAGAGTAAACGATGAACTACCCTTTAAAAAAAGAGAACTCTGATTGTTGGTAAATTTTCCTTCATCATGTCAGTACGGTGAAATTAGTTTTGAGGAGAGTTTGACTAGACTTCATTGGAACGCTACTGAAATATAGTTTAATGAGGTGATTTTAGGTGTTTCATGTCCTAAAACACACACGCTCATTCCCACACATCAAACACAATATGAACTAACAACACTTTTGTATAAAAACACTGCAATCATGCAATAAAGAACAGACTCTAAACACACAAAGCAAGCACTGACAGATTAGCCAGGGAAGAGAGACAGAGTAGTGAAAAGAGAGAAGGTACTAAGAAGCCGTATGGTCATGTCTGGGTCACAGAGGTCAGAAGCTCAACAGATCTTCTTACCTTAACGTCTGCTTTTTTGTTCAACAAGCTCTTGGCTGCTACAATGGGAGGAAATAAGAGAGAGATGTTAAATCAGCAACACCACAATACATATTACAATACGTCAATTAACCCGCTGGACAGGCAGTTTACCCAAGGCTATATTTCCTAAAATTAAACATATCACTGCAGATATTAATCATACCTATAATCTTGTAAACCATAACTAGGCCCAAACAGAATCTGCACTCTTTTTTTCAGGGAGAATTTTATGGAATGGATTTAAACAGTAAAATATGTTGAAGATGGTTGAGAGCTCTAGGCTCTTGCTGATAAATAATTACTGTACATGAATAAGGCTCAACATTTAATTATCAAGCTCAAAAGAGACAGGAGATTGAAAACTTTGTGAATGATAGCGATTCAAATTACGCAGAAACAGATTCTGTATTGGCCTGCTTATAAACTTGATATAGGCAGATTTCTACCAATGACACTTTATAATAAATTTCATTATTCAGTCATTAATACATTATATAATTCTTACTAGATCATATGAATATACACTACTGTTCAAAACATTGGAGTCAATACATTTTTTTAAATGCTGTTATTTTGAACTTTCTATTTATTAAGGAATCTTGAAAAAAAAAAACACACTAATAATGTACAACTTCCACAGAAATATTATTTATATATTATATTTGTATTATTTTCAGCAGTGAAAACAGTAAAAAGAAATGTAACAGGCACCAAATCGGCATATTATTCATATTCAAATTTAATAATATTACTTTTTTACTGTATTTTCAATCAAATAAATGCAGCATTGATGAGCCTAAGAGCATTCTTTCAAAAATATAAAAAAAAAATAAAAAATTAACCAACCCCACTTTTGAAGGGTAGTGTATATGAAATTAAATATATTTCAGTGTTTCATGATACCTAACTATTTGATTGTTCAAAAACTAATGACCTATTAAGCATTATATAAAAGTAACAATGACTTTTAAACATTAAGATTTATTATAAAGTGTTACTCATGGCCTCTCAGAGTGAACAGTCCCCCATTGTCTGATTCATAAAAATAAATAAATAAATAAATAAACAAATATATACATAAAATGTTTGTCTTATAAGAAAGATTGTGGTAAAGAAATTCACTAAGCTATACATTTTTATCTGCTTCCTTATCACAGAAACAATGGTGCCACAGCTATCTCATTACTCCGTGTACACTTTTTTTGTTTTAATTTAAAAACTATTTGGAAGGGAAACAACTGAATATTTAAAATGAGTGTTTTTAGGTTTAGCCAAACAGTTTCCAAACAGCATAGCTGACAGAGGAACTTCTCAATCCAAGAAAAAAATCAGTATTTTTACAGCATCATGGTGAACAACACTTATTAAATCAAAATAAAACAATCTTTAATGAGTAAAAAGAAGCATCTGACACAATCACTGTCAGTCACTGTAGCTTCTTGTACCATTTTACATTCAGAGTGCATATGCAAACAAATGCACACACACCCTCTCAAGCACCTCTGAAGCAATTCATTCAAATACTTCTTTTTTAGCATTAAATCACAGAAAAACCATCACATTCACGTCAGACGCATTTGCCAAGTCTGTTTGCTCAAAGACTTTTACAGCCAGAGTTGGTTAGTCTATTAACAAAACCCTTTATCCCACAGGTTATACATGGGGATAGGCATTTTTAATCATTTTCTATACTTAAGTACTCATACTGCAAATATGACACTTTAAGCAATTCCAAAACAAAACAATTTTGGGGTATATTTGTGTACAGATGTCACTTGATTTTTAATCACAGTGAAATGTCTTCAAATGCAAATTCAATTAAACTAAGTTACGCAATGTAATGTGTTTTCATTACTCCAAATTCCAAGTACTCAGGTACTTGTGCCCATCCCACTTGTACATCTTGAAGGATATCTTAACATTTCTATGGATAAGACTACTGATCTAGGTACTGTTCATTTAATACAATCAGTTCAGCAAAAACCCTGTCATTTAAAGCATTTTGTAAAATGATCCCACAAATACAGCTCCGTCACCAAAAAGATGACGTGAGCTGGCATTATGCGCTAAAAAAAAAAAAAAAAACCCTAGCAAGAGGCTGCACAAGAAATTAAGCCTAAGTTGAATACATGTGCTGCATTTCTGGTCATAAACTGAAAAACAGGGTCACTCAAGGTTGGTATTTGATACAGATCCTCCTAGAACTGTATCTGGGCCACCAATCCATCCATCTGGTGGCCCAAAGAGATCAGTGAGAAGAAACGAGCATGCGTCCCTGTAGAAAGAGGAGTAGTGAAGTAACATCTAATACTCTAGAGTGAGTGGAGCTCCTTACCTTGCCATTAACACAGAGAGCAAGAGAAAGAGAGGAAGAGAGAATGGAGAGAAAAAGAGAGAGCAATGGAGAAGAGGTCAAAATACCAGAGTGCTGTCTCTATGAACGCTGAAGCTAAACGACTATCTATGGAGCTGCATATGGGGCTCAAGAACAAACAAACAAACAAAAAAAAGTATGTCAACTTGTTTTTTCAGTACAGTCATCATATTTCTCACAGTTATATCTCTACTTTGCAGAGAGTCAGCACAAACAAGGTTTAGCAAAAAAATAGCAGGCGAATACGTTTGTGCCAGGCTGTTTTGTATAAGCAGTTTCACTACTCTAAAACCTAGTCCTCAATTGTTCTCTAATGCTTTAAAAACACATTACATATGAAAATATTATTATTTACATTAAGTTAATCATTACAATACTTTTATATTAACTACAAATATATTTATATCTTGACATATTTAAGAATTCTAATGCATCTTGTGCAATGTGTCATAGCTGCACAAGCAAAACTGAGCATTATTTTCTAATGATAATTTAGCTTTTCACTACATGACAAAAAGTATGTGAACTCCTTACCTATTTGTACCTTCTGAACATTTATTTCAAAACTAGAGTCATAAATAAGGAGTTTTGCTGTTATAACAGCTAAACTTAGGGGTGTCCACATACTTATTTATAACCTAAAATATATTTTAGAAATATATTCTCTTACATGCACTATACAAAAGTCAAACATGAGGATTTGGAATGATCCAGATGTCAGTCCCATATGTAGTGTAACTGCCTATAGCGCAGTAGTCTGGTTGCTCAGGCTGG
>JAFVLL020011710.1:0-65366 GCA_021397915.2 Tor tambroides
TCTTATTCTGCCCTCTAGTGGCTGATATCGAAAATAACAACCTTAACATAATGGCTCTTATGTCGAAATAACGAGTTATTATCTCGAAATAACGAGATAGTATCTCGAAATAACGAGATAGTATCTCGAAATAACGAGTTATTATCTCGAAATAACGAGATAGTATCTCGAAATAACGAGTTATTATCTCGAAATAACGAGTTATTATCTCGAAATAACGAGATAAGTTTTCTTTTTTTTTTTCCTCACCATGCGGTTCAGGGCTTCCGTAAAAAGTAGCTGTGCATTCTGGTGAAATAAAGTGTGTTTGTTTGTTTTTTTACAAGCAACATATAAATCATAAATATTTCATTATAGTACACTGATGTTTTACCAGTGACAGATTATTTTTGGAGGGCTCTTAAAAGCATGAAATGGACTTTCATTTTTCTTGTCTGCTGCCTTTCAGATCTCACAACTCATAGTAGATAGTCACTACTGAAGGTGCTATCAGTCAGTTAGCATTGTCACAATGTCATTTTATTGCAGCTCCAGATTGATTAGTTAGTTACATGGCATTTACAGCTCGGGTGACTTGCTTAAAAAAAAAAACCTGGGGGCAGAACTGAGCAAAGACATTAGCATGCAGGTCACATACTAAAGGTGGGTCCTGGACTAGCAGAGCAACTGCAATTGAGATGAATGGGAATGCAAACAGATAGCTTTCTCCAGGTATTTCAGACCTTCTTGATTAATATCTTCTACTATTATTGCTACTGCTAATTAGATGTCAAAACTCCCCGAGGAGGCCTGGAGAAAAACTGCAATTGATAATCACTGAACACCACCAGTGGCTCGAGGGGCTGGTAACAGCTTGTGGTCCATTCAAGCTTATCTCAGTAAATAAGAATAAACATACACCAGAAAAAAAAACAACAACAAAAAAAAACTGTTAGGAATAATTAAGGAAGCACTGGAGGAAGACTTTTATCTCAGATTGTGCAAAATTAGAATAGTTTATCACCCTGGACTAGTATAATTAACCACATCCATAACACTGGTGAGCTCTTCTTCTGTGAAAATGTTTACTGCAGGCAACTATGATATCTTAGTTCCTTAAATCTTGCATTGTGGGATCACATTTAAAAATGCATATGTTGAACTTTTTTTCTATAGGGAAAAGTGTTAAAGTGAAAATGAATATCATCAGTTTTTTCACCCTTAAGTCATTTCAAACCTGTATGACTTTCTTTCTTCTGCAGAACACAAAAGAAGATATTTTGAAGAATGTTTTAGTGCTGTTGGTCCATACAATGAAATTCAGTAGGGTCTAATGTTGTTTTGGACCGAACTGACTTTCATTATATGGACAGAAACAGTTCTTCAAAATATCTTCTTTAGAATAAGGAAAGTAATGCAAGTTTGGAACAACATGAGGATGAGTAATAATGACAGAAATTTCATTTTTGGGTGAATTATCCTTCAAAGTAACCTTTAACAACTATACATGACGCATCAAACAGAACACTTGCATGACAATTAGACAGTTGAAACACTGACAAAAACATTTTCCAAGTGACATTTCAATATCGATGTGTAGAGAGAAACCGTGAGAAACAACTTGAGTGCTAGAGAATCATGAATCATAAAATATATTTTAATCCCACTAAATATTACCATCATATACCATAATTCCATTATGGCTTCATATAATGATATCCCACTCTATATTATAATAAAAACACATTTAGGCACATTTAGTCACAGCTGCAGAGAACTGAACAAAGAATATACTTTAAAACAGAAGGCTATTAGCTCCACCAAAATGTTCTGCTCCGTTTCCTAATGCAAGTTTGATAATAACATTTTCTCTTTAAGTTTCCTGGTTAAGCACTCCAGCCAGGCTCTTCAGCCTTGCATTGTGGGTTAGCTCATAAATTAGCAGCATGTGGTTGCACACTTGATTAGTTACGAGCTAATCGAGAGGGAACTACTGCGCTAATATTTAAGTCCTAAAATGAAAATGGAAAAATGAAATGGAGTTTTCTTTGCCCACTTGGGCCAGAGTCCAGGAAGCAGTTAAGGGCCATTATCAGTGTTTCACCTGAGTGGGAGCCTTTCTGAGTGGCACTCATTTAGCTGAAACGGTCTTTCAATTACTGAATTAAAGGGGCCATAAAACATTTGCATATGTCCATTTCCACTGTGATCAATGGTGGGTTTGTGTTTAAAATCAGGATACAATCACTGGATTTATATGATTTGGAAGTCACTGCAGATGACGAGGAGAACATACATATTCAGTACAAACTTTACGAACTAAAACTTTTAATCAAATATACTTCACTGTAGGACAGATGTCATGCAAAGATAAAGTGAAACTATAATGCTTCTGCTATGTTAAATCCCATGTTCATTTAACTTCAGAAATAAAACTTTAATACCTTCTTGAAGACACCTTTTAACCTCATTACACACAAACTTATTCACACTCATTAGGCATCAACACTACCGTTCCACAAATATTTTAAAGGTGCAACATCTGTAGTGCTATGTCCCACAGTGCAACTACAGCTGTGATACTTGTCCCATGTCTCTTTAGTGTCAGAAAGTCTCACTTTTCATTGTTCATCACATTTTTGTTTGATATTTGACAGCTGAAAGAGTGTTTCAGAACATATTAGCATACTCCTATCAAACAATCATAGCCCAACCCTAAACACAGCCCTAACATACCATTAAAATTAGAGGAAAATGATAAGAAAGTTGTTCAAACTTGAACTCAGCCTTAAACTTAATCATAAGTCTTAAATCTGTAGATACTGTTTGAGGTCTGCAAGTTTTTTTTATGTAATCTGGTCACCTAAGCTGCATTCATTTGATCAAAAAGACAGTAAATACATTAGTATTGTAAAATAATGTAACCTGTTTTCTATTTTAATTCATGTTAAACTGTAATTTATTCCTATGATGTCAAAGCTGAATTTTCAGTAGCCATGACTTCAGACTTCAGTGTCACTTTATCCTACAGAAATCATTCTAATATGCCGATTTGTTGCTCAAGAAACATTTATTATTAACATCAATACTGGATTAGTGATGCTTAATACTTCTCTGGAAACCTTGATACATTTTTTTTCCTTGCACAATAAAATTATTAGTTTCTTTACAAAAAATAATGATAAAAAGTAAAATCTTACTGAAAATCTTATACAATATATAGTGCATGTAATAAATAATAGTAATAATCATCATCATCATAAAACACTGAGAAAGCATGACATAAAAGTACAGTCTACTGGTACAGTTCCTCAGTATAACAAAATTCTCAAACGGATTCATTAAAAATATATTTTTAAACTTAAACACTTGGGATATGCAACATCCATATTCCTTAAGGCCCAAACTAACTTGCTCTAAACAGCTGCAGTATGTGAAGCAACACATTGATGCTTTCAGCTACAAACGTATGGTCACATGGCAGAGAGCAGAACCATGCCGGTAAAACAGCTAATTACAGTAATGAGCTCTTTTCCTCCTGAACGCCACGGAAAGAGCAACAATTTAAACTCTGACGCATCTCTAATTACACAGCTGTAATGCAGATTCCCTGTGCTCTCCAATGACCTTGAACAAGCTCTTTCCACTGAATATGGATAACTCTCTCATTAGCATTTTAAATAAAGCCCTCTAATTTAAATATTCGTTTGAGCATTGTCAATCCTGATGGGTGCTTTTACCACTCAAATTTGTTTGCTTCTCATTGGCTGAGCCGTGATAGAAACACTTCTTCCAACTTGCGCATCTCTAACTCTGTCCCTGCTTTGTACCTGGGTCACATTATTGATTTATTCTATTGGATGATTAATCTTTATTACTGCTCATGCTCCTCTGATCCAGTCTCTTGTGCCAGGATTAAAGCGAGGATGATAAGTGTCCCGGTAAGCTCGGCTAGATCCTCAACGGCATCCTTACGAGCTCAGATAAGTTCCAGCCAGATTGGATTCTGTATCTGGAGCTTTGTGATCAAACATGAGTCCCTGTCAGAATTCAGTTTTTGTTTGCTTACTTCACAAACAGTCGGTGAGGTTCACAGGAAGTTCATCCCCATCGATGAAGCAACCAAACTTCACACTGTGCTTGACCTGTCAAAACTTGCCTCTCCAAGTAAGATGGACAAGAAAAGAGGATCCCATACAGCAGATATCGTTTAGCAACAGGACCCTAAAAGCCCTCACACCTGTCATGGAGCATCTACAGAGCAGCATGGGAATGACAGGGTGAAACCGCCACAAAAAGGGCAAAAAGTCAACTTTGAGACTTTCACAAAACCATCTTGAAAACCTCAACACTGAAAGATGGTGTGAAAGTGATTGGCAAGAACGGAGTAGCACTTTGGGATTTGCAGTAGTGGAGCACACAAATCATGTATCTGAGTTAATACAGATACTCTTAAAGGGATAACTTACCCAAAAATGAAAATTCTGTCATTAATTACTCACCCTCATGTTGTTCCAAACCCGTAAGATCTTCATTCATTCTTCAGAACACAAATTAAGATATTTTTGATGAAATCTGAGAGCTTCCTGACCCTCCATAGACAGCAACGTAACTGACACATTCAATGCCCAGAAAGGTAGTAAAGACATCGTTAAAATAGTCCACGTGACATCAGTGGCTCAACCGTAATGTTACAAAGCTATGAAAATACTTTTTGTGTGCAAAGAAAATAAAAATAATGACTTTATTCAACAATTTCATCTCTTCGGTGTCAGTCTTCACTGCATGTTCAAGAGACTACCACAACACTATTTGTCCTTACTACCTTTCTGGGCCTTGAACGTGTCAGTGAAAGTGAAAGCACTCGGAGTTCATCAAAAACATCTTAATTTATGTTCCGAAGATGAATGAAGGTCTTACAGGTTTGGAACGACATGAGGGTGAGTAATGAATGACAGAATTTTCATGTTCGGGTGAACTATCCCTTTAGGTCCCAATATACCTCAAAATAAAATCGAACTGGTGTGACGTAACTTTGAACAAAATCAGGCCAAACCCAAGTTTGTTTGGAGTTTGTTTCAACAGTTTGCCAGAGCGAGCTTTCCAGAAGAGTTTATTCCAGCTGGTAGACACCTTCGAACTACCATTGGTTCAAGGCGATTATGTAATTGTTAGGTGTGGCTCTGAGGCTCCACCTTCTTTGACCTGGGATCTTTTCAGGTTCATTTCTTCTGTTCAGTCCATCAAGGTTTCGAAGCCCGTGAGTAAAAACAAACATACTGGAAAGCTGTTTTATAAAGCTGTTTATTTATTTTCATGTTTAATACTGTAAAGCAAATATTGTATAAAGTTCTATATAATTAAATATGAAGTGACTGGACTTGACTGGAGTACCGAATTGCTGCTACGATCAGATGCTTTCTTAACTGCTGTTTTCTCACTGCTGTCATGTTTGTTGTGTTTATAATATGTTTACCCCTAAACGAAGAAAAAGACCTTTACAGTAAGTACAGTTGGACATTTATGAAATATTACTGCAGTAAAAGTATGTATACTCAATTTACATGTTACCTGAGTAAAAGCATTTACTTTTTCATGCACTTAAAGAGATAACCACAAAATTAAAATTCTGTCATCATTTACTCACTCAAAATTCATTCCAAACCTGTTTTTCATTGCGTGAAAAACATTCTTCAAAATATCTTCTTTTGTGTTACACAGAAGAAAGAAAATCATACAGGTTTGGAATGTCTTGAGGATGAGTACATGATGACAGAAATTTCATTTTGGATGAACTGACCCTTTAAGTTTCAAAAGTAAAAGTAGTGATCAGAGTGTAATAAAAAGTCAGATATTTTACGCTTTGGAATGTAGTGAAGTTTCCTGAAATAAAAACAGTTTGATAAAGTACAGATACTTGGGGAAAAAAAAATCCCACTAGGGAATTGGCGTACATGCTCCATTTTTAACTGCAAAGCTGAAGCAGTTTCTACTTGTGTACTTTGATAAGCTAAATTTCCCTAAGATACAAGGTTGCGATTTATGTTTCAGTCAAAGTTTCACACAAGCCCTTGAACCATTGCGGCTGGTCATGGAAGTGCCATTTCACAAGTCTGTCAAGATCACTGACACCTTCTCGATGGCACAAGCGCTGATGATTCACAGCCTTGTCTTTTTTACCTATAACTCGTCCTGGCCTTTATCCTCTTCTGCTGGCGATTATGATGAAGGGCTTCAGTGGGAATTGTCGATTTGGTCTTTCATCAGGGTCAGCTCGACCATCCGTCACACCCACTATTCTCCGCACATAGAGGATCTGGCAGTGGTCGAGTTCAGCGCAGAAAGGCACAAGGGCTGGAATGCTGTAAATCTGCTGAAGATGGGAATGGGGGGCTTGAGCAGAGTTCATATGCCCATAATGCTCCTGAGGGCGCAAGGTAGCATGGACAATTCTATGAACGACAATACCTCTTCACCTCTATAGCGTCACACCAGTGATAGAGAGTAACTAACTAAAACTAATAGTATTAACTGTTTTCAAGTTTAATTTTAACTAAAATATATATACATAATATAATATAATGTAATATAATTAAAATCACATATTACCATTCAAAAGTTTTTTTTAATGTTTTTGATAAAAATACAATAAAAATCAATAATATTGTGAAATATAATTACAATTTAAAATAACTATTTTTTTTAAATATATTTTAAAATATAATGTATTCCTTTGACGACAAAGCCATTACTCCAGTCTTCAGTTTCACATGATCTTTCAGAAAACATTCTAATTTGCTGATTTGCTGCTCAAAACATTTTTTGATTTTTGTGAAAACAACAATACATTTACAGTAGAGCAAGCTGAAGCAATAATAAAACATGGTCTGTTCTCTCCTATATATGACTGGAAAGACTGACTCATTTTTGTAAACCAGTTCACTCACATGGTCATTTAAATAAATGATTCACTGATGAGATAAATAATTCACTGATTCATTTTAACCCAGTGTTTAATGTAATGCTGTCATTCTAGTTTAGGTGCTTTTTGTCAGACAAATGTTCTAATTGAAGAATTAAACAATATGATTAGATAATTATACACTTAAACTCCTAAATAACATCAATGACGTTAAATCCTTTTTTTTTTATCAGCTTTTAGCACAAATATTTTTAAAAAGAAAAATTAAAAATAATCAAAATAAGAGTAGCTTGGCAAGCTACAGTGTTAAAGCAGCTTCCCCACTCGCACTCACTATTTCACCATCTCAGTTAATCTATCAGAGGAAAGATCTGTGCGTTTCACGCTCGCCCTGCGCAGGACGTGATACCTTCTCTGTGTTCTGCAGTAAATTCCAGCCTCTCTCAGGCTGTGGACAACAGGGCAGTGCTGTAAATAAAGGGACAGAATGAGGAGCTGTCTCACAGAGAGTCTGCATTTTACAAGACTGTAGAAAGTTCTCTCAGTCAAGATGCAGAATTGATCTGATGACTGAGCTGAATGCTTCAAACATGTTCCTGTCATTTACTCCACACAGTTATCACAAAGCAGACAACCAGGTACAGACAATCTATGCTGTCAATAATCAAGACATCACAAAAGTATTTAGTGTAATCCACATCTGTAATCCTCAAATGGCTAAATTATGTATTAATATTTTTATTAGTAATGCTTATAAACCTAAAAGGTTCCTCACATTCACATCATGTCCTGTCCTCTGTCTCTATCAAAAAAAGGCCAAACATATAACATTTAGAAATGCACCCCAGTTCAGTGAGAATAATACCATCCTCATATAAATCAAAGTTAAGTACAGTATCTGAAGTAGTAGTAACAAATATTTCTTTCAGAAATGTCATATGATTCATATTTAGAACTTCACATTTAGAAATGTAATAATTTTTGAGAGTTATAATATTGTGAATATTACAATCCATGAAAAAGTTCCACAAAGAAAATGTCAGATGGAAAATAAGGACCTAGTTCTTACAGAAAAAAGCAGTCTAACACAAAGCCTGCGGAAGCAAGCACATCACTTCAGAGGCCAACATATAGCACGAAGGTGTCTGCAACCCTCCTGGGGCATTTTTTTCCCATTTCCCGACACCGTGTAATAGAGAGCAAAGGAAAAAAAAACATCAACACACAGTTACTATGTTAGCTTTCACATTTCTCAAGTGTAACGCACTTATATTCCCAAAGGGCACGTGGTTTTATTTATTTTTTTATTTCTTTCAGCATGGCTTCCACTGTTCAGTTCACCTACATTCATACAACCCACTGAAATCCAACTAATCAATATATTAGCTTACCACTGATATTAAGAAATGATGTATATGATTCAGGCTAAAAAGTGCTATTTAAACAACATGTTTCTAAAAGGAAACCCACTTCAATAGTATTTCTAAAAGTAAATAAATAAAGCAATAAAGCACAGCATTACTATGCTGGTCAACTCGTGTGGCTTTCTGTGGAGATTACTGATGCTGAGTCTAAAACAGTAGCTGCAGAAATGTCTGAGGATGATGAGAACTGATGGGTGTTTGTGTCAAAGGGCTTCAGGAGTGGAATAAAAAGAACAGCAGTCAATTGTAACTGTTAATAGCTTAACACAAAACAAATCAAAAGTACAAACCTGGAGAAGTCAATTCTAATATAGAACAAGCACATCACCTTTTTTATCCTTCAGTAAACAGACACCACAACAAAAAAGAAAAAAAAGCCTAAATAGTTTAGCCTAAAAATGGCTAGGCAATAAACCATAGCAAATGTAAATCTATTCAAAATTGTCATATTGTCCTATCCTATTGATATTTGTTTATAGTTTTTTCTTTTATGTATTTATGTATGTATGTATGTATGTATGTATTTATTTATTTATATGATGATGATGGATATAAAATATCTTTCAAATGTTTGGGATCAATAATACTTTTATTAATTATAAATTAAACGGATCAAAAGTAACAATAATGTAATAAATGCTGTTCTTTTGAACTTTCGATTCATCCTGAAAAAACTGTATTAACCTTTCCATAAAAATTAAGCAGCAAAACTCTTTTCAGCAATATTTCCAAAATCAGCATATTAAAATGAATTCTGTAGGACCATGTGACACTAAAAACTGGAGTAATGGCTGCTGTGTTTCAGAATTCAGCTTTACCATCACAGGAATAAATTATATTTAAAATTATATTTCAACAGAAAACAGATATTTTAAACAGTAATAATATTTCACAATATTACTTTTTTTTTTTACTATATTTTGATAAAACAAAGGCGGCCGTGTTGAGCATAAGAGACTTCAAAAAACATGGAAAAAAAATCTTACTGACCCCAAGCATAAAGCCAGCCGAATAACATATTTTATTCAAGATATATCAACTCCATCCATACTAGTACTTTTTTTGCCTGCATCCCTACTGAACCACACTGGCTCCCTTTCATCTGCTATAGAAAATGTTGGAACAGTTGTTTTGTCCTTCATGTACATCATAAATCAATGCCATCAATTTCTGTGTCGATGTCAATGTCACACGGCTCCTTTTGAGTGGGGCCCAGTCAGCCATGAGCTTCGTTTAGGAAGCCTCCATCAGTAAACGAGTAAAACCTCAAGGGCAAAGCCATTATTAAAGAGTGCCGGCCTCATAGCAGTGCGAGTCAACTGCCCCCTGGCCCACGTCATCGGTTAAACTTAGCAGTATCTTTCGAGCCCTGCGGACATATGTTACAATATTTCCTTTCTGTCAGGTTACAAGCGATCAAGACAGGGTCGTAATCCCTTTGCTGCTCGCGAATGGGGCGACGCAACACAAAAAGAACATGAAGAGAGGGAGGAAAAAATGAAACGACAAAGACAGATGAATATAGAGGAAGAAGCACAGAACAAAAGCGAGAAGGCACTTCAAATGCCAAGAAGGAAGTTATCGGGACAAAGCAGACAGAGAGAAAAAAGTGGCGTTTGACATCGCTCATCACTCTACCAGTGATTGGGCATAATTACGGCTGGCAGAGTGAGCTTCCACTGCAAAGGCTGTCAACCGCCAGACAAATGATGGCAGAAGTTAAAAAACAATGAAAGCCATTCACGGCCATTACCAGCCAAGAGATGGCTCCTCAATAGCCCCATGTATTGCTCTATCAAACGCAGCACTGGACTTCAGTCGAAAACACATCAGTCAATGCAGGAAAATAAGGCAATTGGATTGAGAAATATATTCATTTGCAGCCTCACAATAAAGACTTTGCTGTTGTATTTTAATGAGCCCGATATATTGAGATGTGCGCATTGGGCAAGGAGTAAAACATTCTGGGATTGTCTGATCTTGTCTTCCTTCCCAAACACATTGAGGGAGTGAGCTGAATACAGATCCCTTTGCGTCTGTGGTCGCCATTATTCCCCAGAGTATGTGAGGGGAAGCAGAGTTGTGTGAGTCTGCCTGGAACGATTGGCGGTTTTGTGAACGTCAGATTGTTGTGTTTATTCTCACTTCAAGATCGCTCCGATCCCGCTCCACCACGAGCATAACAGGTTAACAACCCAATTAAGCGAGAATTTAGCTTGTGTTAAATACACAGCAAACAGACTCTTAGAATGAAAGAAATGATTAAACTGTGAAACATTATTGGCAAGGCAGCCATCAAAATACAAAATGTTTTTTGAAAATGAATGATAGAGAAGATGAATGTGAGTGTGGGGACGACTAAAGATTCACTATGGCATTACGGTAAAACATTACTGTAACATAAGGCTATAATATATGAATTATCGTTTTCTTTTTCATTGTTACAAAAGATTTCTATTTCAAATAAATGCCGCTCTTTTGACCAAAGAATCTTGAAAGATGTATCACTGTTTCCACAAAAATATTAATCAGGACAACTGTTTTCAACATTGATAGTAATACAAAATGGTTTCTTCAGCTCCAAATCAGCATATTAGAATGATTTCAGAAGGATCGTTAAAATATAGATCATTAAAATAGCAAACAGTTATTTTAAATAATAATAATTTCACAATATTACTGGTTTTCACTGTAGATTTAATCAAATAAATACAGCCTTTGTGAGCATAAAAAAACCTCTCTTATCAAATAGTGCAAATTTCATAAAAATGGACTGAACTGAAGTGAAAGCAGAGAGAATGATAAGCAGAAAAAAGAAACTGACGAGTGGAGCTACTGCTTGCATCTCTTTGTTTTACATTATATAATTCAACCCAACACATTCTTGTTTTCAAAAAGAGCATTTCATCCTGCTGTAGTCCTGAACTAACAAAGAAACACTTGTACACATAAAGGGTGAAACACTTGTGCATATAAAAAATACTGTATGGTTCATCTCATGTCTAACACGAGATTACATTTCTGGAAATATAAATATTAAATGAGTGTTAATTGTAAAGTGCACATTTACAGACGTTGAATCGCTGTACAGTTAGACAGAGAGGAAAACAGTGCAAGTAAAAATGAATTCAAAAAGAAACAAAAATCACAATATAAATCTGAGCATCCGGCACAAATGAGACTTTGCAATAGGGTGATGTTCTATGATGGCAAGAGCCTGAGAGAAATTCAGTGCTGATGACTCTTAAGATGGAGCATGCTGAACCACACACAGCCACTGGTTAGCCACAGGCTGCCCTGGAGATTGTCTCATCAGACTCCCAGCACCACATGATGAGTTGACCCAGACAGTAAAACATCACTGGCCCGGTGTACAACTGCTGTATTAAGATCCATCTCTGGTGATCCGATCGCAAGTGGTCAGCCGAGACAAATTGCTGTTTACACCTGGTAGTAACAAGCATATCTAATGTGTCTCCCTTGACCGCTTGTGATCCAATACCAAAGGGAAAGTCTCTAATTTTGGAACTAGATGTCACCCAAGAAAGAAAGAAAGCGTAACTACACTGCATTGTGATCTTTTCTTGTATTTCCTTCACTCTTTCTTTCCTTCACACACCTGTGCTAAAATACACAAACAATATCCAATCATCCACGGCTTGTTTGTTTCCGTTCATTAAAGTGTTTTGATTACTCATCTGTTTAGAGAGGCTTTCTTCTGTGTGTTGAGTACTTAATTTGCCACATCCATAGTTTTATAACTGCTTGTAATCTCACTCTAAACAGATAAACAGGTAAAGGGCAGGAAACAATTAACTCTCCATAAAGGAGATAACCATGATGGCGAATCACGGGCCGAACTGAAGGTTATAAGAATTGCGCTTGCAATACTCATCATGAATGGAACAACACACAAGAGCTCTCACATCTGGCTCTGTAAGTAAGGTCAGGATTCTCATTAGTGCTAAATGAAGTCCAACTAATCTGCTGCTCGTCTCTCTAATAGAAATCTCACAGCTGCAACAAAAGTTTGGTTGTTATTTAAAGGCGCACTATGTAACTTGTTTTCATTCAAAATTTATATAATGAGTAATGGTACTCTCGTGAATGTGCAGCAGATAATGACACGGAAGAGAAGAAATCGTTGAATAAAGTCAGTACTTTTGTTTTCTTTGTGTACAAAAAGTATTCTCGTAGCTTCATAACACTACAGTTGAACCACTGATGTCACATGGAATATTTTAACGATGTCCTTAATACCTTTTATGGGCCTTGAAACGTGTCAGTTGCATTGCTGTCTATGCAGGGTTAGAAAGCTCTCGGATTTCATCAAAAAGTATCTTAATTTTAAACGATAATCTGGCTGGATATCCCAAAAAATAGCCTTTACCACAAAAAATATAAGCTATATTGGGATGCACATATGGTTATTGTGATATAAAATTGCACATTCTGTGATAAGATTTTAGTCATACCACCCACACCTAATACAAACTAGAATAACAGCAAATCTTCTTCTGTGTAGTTCTGCAAATAAGTATCATTATTTTGTAAAACGTATGTGGTAAAGTTAATCTGTCTGAGGTCAAAAACTCTGCTGAGACTGGAGAAGTTGTTTTCAAAAGTTAGTGTTTTTATAGTACAGTACATGAAACTTTTATTTTTAAAGGTTTTCATGATATAATCCCTTTAAAAACATCTTTAATTTATTCATTTGATCTTGTTTAATATCAAAACACAGCCATCTATAAAAGCGGTTTTGGTAAGTGACATAAATGATTGGTTAATGCAGGATAAGCAATGACATTTTTGTACGGCGCACTTTGCTTTAATGCCTGCTAAGTGCAGCATTAACAATTCAGGCTATACCTTCCTCTGGAGTGACATCCAAGCATATGCTCCCTGACAACATTCACAGAAACATACTTTCATGCCGGGAGGTATGATCATAGCCTTTCATCCTTCATTTTCACCAGTCCCAGAAAACAGAGCGGCATTTAATTCCTCCGCAGTGAAATAGGAACCTGGCTCCTATTAACTGAGTCTAAGAAGCATTATGGTTTTTACTGCATGCTGCCTTAAAGATGAAAAAGAAGAGGCTGGGTCTGTTGGGTTTAAAATACAAATTGGATGGCATTTATTGCACTTTATAATTCTCTGATGGCAGTAAAACTCATCTTTTGCTGGGTGCAGTGTGGTTTGGAAGAGCAAGGCTTTAAATTATCAGGCACAGGCTGGTTCTAAGAATCACTGAGCCCAGTAATTAAACAGACCGCTGCATCCCTCTGTCCTAATGAGAATGACAGTATTGGAGATGCTTTGGAGGGCTCGGCATCCAAAAGCAATCCCAAACCCAATACCGTACACATTATTGTGCTGGCAAGCTATGTTGTTTGAAAGATCTCAAGCTAATCTCGACATCTATAAACAATTCTCATGACACTGAATTTGTGTTCAACAACACATCATGATATCTGGAATTCTGGCCCAGTCTACACAATGAACCTCTCCAGGCTCGTCACCCATCATGTTTTGGGCTTTTGCCCTTTTTATTAGTTAGGGTACTGTAGGGTGACTAATAGCAAGAGAGAGAGTGAATGAGATCGGGATATGATGTAATCTGGATACAGGTGATACCACTTATTTTCTTTACATTGAAAGTTTTTGTGATTTTAGGGCATAATATGTGAAATTACTATTATTAAAACATTAAAGCTACTCTTTTAAATACAATAAACATGCATGATCACTGATTTTGCTTGGTTTATTTAAAAAAAAAAAAACATTGCTATTCAAAGGTTTGTGGTCAGATTTTTAAAAAATATTTATTTATTTAAATTAGAAAGAACTCTCTTATGCTCACCAATACTACATTTATATTGTAAAATATTATTGCAATTTTAAATACATTTTCTACTTAAATACATTTTAAAACATAATAACTCTTGTGATAGAGTTTTCAGCGGCCATTATTCCATTATTCAGTGTCACATGATCCTTAATAAATCATTCCATCATGCTGATTTGAGTTTCAAGAAACATTTTCTATTATTATTATTAATGTTGAAAGCAATTGTGCTGTTTTCCAGGATTCATTCTTTCCTTTCATTCAACTTAATGAATAGAAAGTTCAAAAGAACATTTATTTTGAAATAAAAATCTTTCACTGTCACTTTTGGTTAATTTAATACATTCTTTCCAAATAAAGTATTAATTTCTTTCAAAAAAAAAAAAAAAATCAAAATAAAATCAACCACTGGTCCACAGGTGCCCCCTCAAATAGACAAACTTGGCTGTTGTATTTCATGTTTTTTTTTTTTCTTTTTTTTTTTTTTTTTTTAAGCGGTACAAACCACTATCCATTTTCATTGCATTACCAATAAGAATTCCTTGTGTTTCACAGCAGAGAGAAAATAATACAGCATTGGAGTGCATGAGGGAGAGTAAATTACAATAAAATGCTCATTTTGGGGTGAAGTATTAAACAACATCCTGTGAATCATTCTCTCCACTCTTCTCTAATGGTTTTTAGCTTCCAGCTCACCTTGTGTCACGCCTGCTCTTAACTTGCACCCATGAAGTGGTCCTCTCTCTCTCTCCTCTGGTACTGCCTTCTAAATCAGATTTGTAAAGGTTGTTAGGAGGCCTGCTGTGGCAGACAGACAGAGGAAAAGAACCCATGCTACCCTACATTATTAATCCTGTTTGTTCATATAGCTTCTCCTCTCACTAAGTAGCTCTCAAAATGAGTGAACCAGGTGAGGGGGAAGCCTCCAGCCGCTGTGTTTTCCTTCCCTCATCCCTCCATCTCGTTTGCTGTCTAATTAGGCAGCAGTACGGACAGCACCTGTCTGAGCGGTGCAGATGAGGGCACGGGTTTATGAGCTCAGGTAATGGACATATGGAGGGTGGGTGAACGGATGAGTTGAACACAGGGAGAACATCTGTGCAAGCAAGACCAGTCAGTAAATGTATGTAAGTGTATGCGAGTGAGTGAGTACAAGTACCTTTACAATTACAGCTGATGAATCTATTAACTGAACTGATAAATTAATTACCAGAAAAGATCAATTAAAAATCTCTGAATAAAACAGTTGTCTATTAACATTAAAAACAGTGCAGTCTATTAAACTACCTGGTCTCATGACAAAAACATACCTCTGGGAAATTTTTCGCAAGACGCGAAATACATACCAATAAGTAGGCTACATATCACTGTAGTTTCCAACAGAAAAGAACACTAGAGGTGGTAAAACAGCACTTGTAATCGTTTTCGTACGCAGTTATGATTACAGCTCCATATGATTTGCTTTCCGGCCATAACAAGCTTGCTCGGTAGCTCAGCCAGCGCAGAATTGGACTTAGGATGCGGAATCCTTGGGTACGAGTCCACTGAAAAATGTGACTCACGCTGAAAGATGAGAGATCGAAAAACAAGCTAAAACGGCATGCTTACAATTGCGTTTTTACGTCACATTTGCTTTTGTTCATACTGTCGGGTAGGTTTAGGTGTAGTGCAGATGGTACTTTATTTTAAAACGTCACGGAGCATTAGAGTTATAGCGCCACTCAGTGGACATTTCAAGTCAGAACTGCGGTGACACCTACAAAACGAACACTCTTTTAGCGCCACCCAGTGGACATTTCACATTGTAGTTTTATTTTTTATTTTTTTGTCTTTTATTTGGGTGCAGAAAATAAAAGATTTTCAACACTGCATTATAACTTCCCATAAGTATTTTCTTTGTTACCTTTGGAATCCTCCGTGACCCACAAATTTGTCTTAGTTTAATAGAGGGAGCCTTTGAAGCTGATTTAATCATTTGATCAGATTGTCATGGTAACATGGTGAGATGCCATGCTGACGGTAATCGCGCTAACGTGTGCTGATCATGGGTGTTAACAGAACAGAACAATTTAACACTCATCAGCCACATCAATCACACACTACATTTCTGCCTTTGATGTCCCATAAGAAAACCTTTTACATGGGACTTTTATGGCGCGAAACAAAGATCTAGGTGCAAACCTCTATTGCTTTTCCTTAAAGAGATCTCAGACTATCACAAACAGTCAAGGACTGAACTGACAAAAGGCCTTACTGTCATCTGGGCCAACAAACTCAAAGAAACTCACTGCTAAAGGGCACTGTGATTCACCACACTCAGCTTAGTGTCAGTCGCAGAAGTTCATATTCATATTCACAGTGCACCTTTCTCTTCACTGCTCCTTATATCTCCATAGTCACAAAGACTCTCAACTGTCCTTTTCCATGAGTCTCTTCTAAGAATTCTCTTGACTGAAGAATAATTTAAAATGGGAATTTGCCTTATTTTACACCACAGAAACTATGTAGTTCAGAGTGGATTCAAAAACCTATGTAAATTCTGGTATAATTAATAACGATAGCTAAGGATTGTCATTAGCAATAATTATTAATTATGTCTTCCTGTAGCTAAGTAAAGCACAGTGCTACCAAAATTGATCATGGGTTTGATTCCCAGAAAAAGCAAGAACTGATCAAATGTGTATCTTGAACACAGACTGTAAAAAAAACATGGACGTAGTGTCTGTGACGTCACCCGTAGGTTTCTGAAGAGAATTTTTGAAGCCCAAAGTAGGCGGAGTCGGCCGTCGCCATCTTGGCAGGCGCGTCACTCCCTGATAATCGAAAATGGGCAAAGAGGCGGGACATGGGCGGAGCTGGTGGTGACAGCAGCGGCAATCCGCCTGTCACTCAACTGGCCACACTCTTAATTATGCAGAACTTTAAGGCTCAATATAATTTAAACGGATGAGTTATAAAAAAAATTCACCCCCTCACAGTTGTCATGAAGGGCAAAATTAGCTATATAGACCAAAATTATTTTTTGAACCAGGCTGTAAACATGTTTTTTTCCGCTGTAAAGTTGGGCATTTTAACATGGGGAGTCTATGGGATTGACTCCCTTTTGCAGCCAGCCTCTAGCGGCCAGTTGACGAATTACAGTTTAAGTCACTTCCGGGTTGGTTTCACGCAAGAGACTGGAAGGTTGCCACTTGATCTTGAATCCAAGTCGCTTTGGATAAAAGTGTCTGCAAATGTATTAAAATGTCAAAATTAAATGTATTCATTAATTCTATAAAATTGTATAAATAAAAAACACTAAAAATGAAATAAACCATTTAAATGCTACAAGTCAATTCAGTCACTCAACTATTATTATTATATTATAATATTTTTATAATGATAATTATTATATAATTATAAGAACACTAAAAATGTAACTATATTAAACTATCAGTGGTTTTAAAATTAATCATTTGTAATCTAAATGCAAAAAATGGTACAAAGGAGTATGGACAATTAGAAGTGCTACTACTGGCCAATAACCATTATGGTACCAATATAACATGAAATATAAACATATGATGCTAAATGTTCTTGGTAAGATATGAATCTGTAATATGCATCTGTAATGCACAGCCTTTCATTTGCTTTTATAAAATTGTGATGACAGCAATATGATAAAAGACATTAATAATGATAATAATAATAATAATAATAATTGAGAAACACAATTCTTCCAAAAGCAATATAGTCTGTTTTTGCAACAGTTCATTAATCTGACTGTTTGCAGTTGCCAAGTAACTTGGCACACTTATTTCAATGATTTAGAGTCAGAAATATATTTTAACTTCATTTTAACTTTTTAATATGACTGTTTCAGTAAAAAATATGCCTAGGACTCTAATCTCATGGATTTCTTTTACCCTGCCTCTCAATTTCTCAGCAAATTATCACTTCTCATCACTCTCACACATCCACCCTTACCTTTGCTTAAAGTGATCCCACCATACTACCATGCAAACTCACAACCGTTTGAAATCTTTTAACAAGCATGATTGAAGTTATCAGCATTGCAAGGTGAGAGGGAATATTTAGGTTAAGAGTTTAAATGCCATTCATCTGAACGCAGCTGAGCTCCAGTATTCATGGGAGGAAGAAAAACTGAGAGAATGTTTTTTTTTAAAAAAAAGAGTGGGAGATAGAGACATTTTCTGTGTACAAGCAGCAGGCAAAAAAAATACGACTGTACTGTAACCAAATCAGTTTCTGATAATGACCCACTATGTGTAGTGAACTTTAACAGAGAAAATCAACTAGGAAAGAGACGAGATTGTGCACACTAACCCGATAGATGGAGCACCTCATTTATAGCCGTGTCCCCTGCAGCGAAAGCTTGAGAAGCCCCCCTGCAGCGAGAACATGACAATGAACACTTGGGGAATAGCTGTGTTTGAAAATGTGCTCTCATTTGTAGGCCTTTAGCATTAATACACACACCTGGGAGCTAAAGCCTGGCTGGACACAGTGTGTATAATTCATTACAAATCGGAAGAATGCCTAATAACCCTTTTATTTCAGCTACCGGAGTGCAATCATGTCCTCTCGCCAGCCAATGGGCTCTTATCTCGGTATCCCATGGTCATTCTGAAGACCAGCCAGTTAATCCAATACATTACAAATGCGGAACTCACCCGAGACGAGGCTGTTTACACCTGGATTCACCGGAACAAGTACGAGCCGAGTTGTTTTTTGCTGAAATATTCACTGTGTTTAATATAATCGGCATTTAATATTCTAGGATAGCATCAGAGGAATTCTTTCCATCTGAAAGTGTGCAAATAATGGGGGAAATAGTGTGCATGGCTTTCTGCTCTCTTCTGGAGCTCAGAAGTGAAGGTACAAATCAACATGCATGCAATAACATCATCACATTAAAATTAGAGGGGAATTTTTCAATAATTTTGTAATCGAATATTTGAGTTAATCAAAACCAATACTCAATTATTTGTTAATTAATGAAAAAGACATTGTGATTTTTTAAATGTTAGATTTTGTCACTATTTCACTGACAGAAAACAAAATTTAGCAAAATGTAAGTAGTATTTTTACTTTTCAGCATAATTATTGCAGATCGAATACTCGACTATTCGAATAGTCATGCAATACAACCATAAGATTATAAGTGAAATTAATTTTAATTTGAGTTTGAAACTACTGTATGGCTTCAGAAAACCTGAAATAAAGCCGTATGGGAAAAGCTGCATGGATTTCTTTTGTGAAATCTTCATAGTGCTTTTTTGGTCTTTTGGAGATAAACAGCCCAGATCCCATTAACTTTCATAACATAAAAAAAAGGTCAGGATATTAATTTCCTTTTTTGTGTGTGTTGCACAGAAGAATGAATGTTAAACAGCTTTGGAATAACATTAAGAGGAGTAAATAATAGCAGAATTGCCATTTTGGTTGAACTATTCATTTTTCAGGAATGTAACTAAAACAAGATTCATATTTCAAAACAATGTCAAGCTTTTATTTCAATGACCATAAAGTACACATGAACAGATTAATGGACTTTTAGGCACAGCTTGTGTTGTGCCTTTACCTCTTTACCCCCAAGAGGCTTAGAGTACCAGTTTGCAACATGTTTGTTTTAACCTGTGAAAACTGTCAAGCAGTCCAACCATCAATAATCTCAGTTTACTATTTTCCTGCCACAGTTTGACCTGACATTATGCATAAAATAAAAATACCTCTGTGACAAAAATGTGCTTTTGATTGACAGGAAGCCGCCCATATTTAACCCACTTTCAGAGATTGTGCAACCTCAACCTTAAAAACCACAGGATGATAAGCACATCAATATATAAACAAATAAATACAGAGTGTAATGTGTCGACAGGCAGGTGAAGTCTCAGTCATAACAAATCCAGTTTGTGTGCAATGATCACCCACCCTTCCGCAGTAGACCCATACGATCATGTAATCTGGAGCTCACAGGCCACGTTTTCCATACTATGTTATCGCCTCCGGTGAACATTCAGACTACATCTCTGATCTCAAGGTCTTAAAGAGAGTCTTGTGTTGTTCGCCTTTGATGCATAGATTGATTATGTCATCAAAGTAAGAAGCACATATAGAGCCTAGATTAGAAAATAATTACCCGTGAGGAAGAAATGGACCCAGGAGATCCAATCTAAGAAGCATCAATCCACACTGTTGTAGATATTCAAAAACCACAAAGAGCTGGAATAGCAGCACATAGTAAGTAGATTAGGAGCTAATAATAATCAGCATTGTGGTCAACACTCTTATTGCAGACTGGTTATCAAAAGTCTTTATTGTTAGCCAAAATGAACAGACACGGGAATTTCAAAGATGAATTGTTAACGATTAAGGTTCCATGAACAATTTTAGTTACTGGATATAAAATAGAAAAAACTGCAGTTCCACCAGCAAATAATGAGATACTTTCAATAAAAATGCAAAAGGAGAGTTTACACAGAGTTTTTTAACGAAGCAACATAAAAGTCCAGTAATTGGCCTCAACTATACTAAACAATGCCAAACCAAAAAAACTGGTAGCATATTTCAAATCATTAATATTGATAAGATCTTTAACCCTCATCCGTCCCTCGGGTCAAAATGACCCGAGAATTTTTTTCAAAGATTTTTTAAAAATCGAGCGTTGATCGTTATGATACGAGACTTCTTGACTTTTGTCCCACTTGCACCGAACACACAAAAAAAAATTGGAGCGGATTCGAAGATGTTAAGTGGGTGTTACAAAAAAAGTAACAAAAAGTAACAAAAGAGTCCCTCGCGGGTCAATTTGACCCGGAGCCAAAAAAGCATAGAATTGATTAAAAAACTGCGGATTTTTTTAATTGAATTTTGTCACACTTGATCACAGAGCACACACAAAAAAATTTGAGTCGTTTCGATGATTTTATGTGGGTGTAATAAAAAAGCTAAAAAAAGTGCCCCCTGTATGTCATTTTGACCTGCTCCATTGGAATCAATGGAATTTCTGGAAAAAAAACAGTATTTTTTTTTTTGATGATTTTTTTTACCATACAAAATCTGACACAATCCAGGAAAGATGCATACCCAAACGAAGGGCTGAGACTGCAGAATGTCCTCAGTGCAGAAAAAACCCATATTCATATCCACACACACTGGCACACACACACACACAAACACACACATGGTACACACACTCCCATAGACATGCATTATAACACAAATAATGTTTCTGCTGGGAAATTAATATCATTTTGACTTTTTTTTTGACCAAACACAGCTAAATTTGAGTGATGAGGTGAAGACCAATCATTTGATATCATATTTGTATTTTTAAATTTATCTTTTATATTTATTACATATTTATGAAAATTTATGGATATGCATATGTTTGGATTAAAATCCAGTATAAATTTGTATTTTTTTTTACAAAATATAAATTTTTAAATGTTTTTATATATATCTGAAAGCCTTGAGATAAATCTGAAAGCTAAATGAAGCCTCAAACTGGTGTAGTTTTCAAGGTTTCACTTTCAGAGCTCAGTTGAGAATCTCCATAGGATTCAATAGGCCCATCTAGTGGCTGAAAAAGTGGAAAAAAGTGGAAAACTGTTTAAAACTGTTTAAAGTGGAAATTGTGTCTTTGTTTGTTTTTTTTGGTGCAATTATGTATGCAAATATGCTAATTTGCATGCAAAAATCCAGAATTTAAGGAAAATAAAATAAAAAATCACCAAAAATAATAACAAAACCTACATAAATAATTAGAAAAAAATTTAAAAAAAGATTAAAAAAAAAATTTCAGGACTGAAAAAAAAAAGTGTAGCGTTGAGGGTCTTCGGGTCATTTTGAGCCACGAGGGACTCTTTTGTTATAGGTTGGGGAGGGACGGATGAGGGTTAACTACGTTATAATATGAACAAGTCAGTAACTACACTGGTTTAATTCTCACAGTCAGTTGTAAAGTGCCGTCACATTAGCAAAATGTCAGCCAGGTCCACTGTCTATTGTCAATAGTGTAGTGATGTATAAACACAACTCATGCAGAAGTCATTTTCAAACCAAGCAGCTAACCGTTGGCTTCCACGGTGAGTGGACATGAATAACTAGAATCGGTTGCGACATTTGAATGGGGAAATCATTTGGATTTCCGCATCACGCAGATTACTATTGAAATGACTGCATTTTGCTGAACAACATATTTAAAAAATTTGCCCAACAACAGATCACATTTATGTGTTTGATTCACTAAAAAGAACCGACTCCTTACAGTCAGTTGTTTGGGAATCAAATTAGGTGTGCTGTATATGGTTGATTCACTGACAATTTAAATGCGTGTTTATTTACTAAAAATGAATTTTGTCAACTATTAGACGTACACTAGCATTTATGTGACCTAATACTGATACTGTATATCTGTCATCGCATTGGGACTAAATGTCATGAGAAATGAATATGGATGCCTTTGCACTTATCTGCCAGTGAGATGTTTATTGACAGTTGTGAACAACTCTGATGTGCAGATGCAATCCCACCTGTCTGCTGTTTCATGCTCCGCAGCAGCACAAACCTATTTGCACACGCAGTGCCGAATAACGACCCAATAGAACAGCGATGGCAGCCGGTGACACTATCACACAGATCGAATGGAAAGAACTCTGATGAAATCAGAGGAGCATCACATTTGTTTTCATGCTGGCAATAATGAAAGGAACCTCAACAACCCCTCCTCTCACGCACATTTCTGTCTAATCCCACCATGCAAAGCCTGGACAAACTTATATTTAACAACAAACAGGACTGAGTCATCTGAACCCCTGGTACTAACCGGGTTTTATTATTTAAACCTCTTGCGATCACCATCAAATGTTCCAATAATGGTGTTTAAAGTATGACACAAAAACAAGATGGATAATTCACAGCTTGCCAACAAATAAAAAGCTATAGTTACATAATAGTATGAATATACTATTGAAAAGTATTCGAATTGGACCAAGCGTCAGGGAATGCTGTTTTGTTGTAGGTACTCTAAAGAAAACTTGGCTCTAAACAGCCTCTTCATTGGCTTCCAACTGAAGCACATTTAAACAACCAGAAATCTTTCCGCATTTCGGTTTTAACAAACAAGTCCTGAATTCTCATTTGGGTGGTAATTAATTACATTAAGGCTTTAATTAATGAACAGAAATCTCAGTTGGAGGCCAGAGCCCTGAGATTTTGAGTGAATGCTTTAATCAGAGGCAAAGTGGATCACAGGGAGAGAGAGCAGTGTTTACTAATGGGGACTGGAAAACAGCTCTCACTTCACAAGCATTCTGTACCAACTCCATCCTGAATACTTTCATATAAACCAACACGGAGTAGAATAATACTTACTTGACTATGCTTCCAAAATGAAAACAACTACAACTAGCTAGTGGGTACTCATTTTAGGTAATGTATTATAACTACTTTTCTGAATTACTTTCAGATTACTTTTTTTATCTAACTTGTTTTAAACAAGTGAGAGAAAATATAGAGAATGAAAATATATTACATTATTTGATATCACCATCATAGAGTGCATTAAACATTAGATTGCACCAGGGGTTAATGTAAGAACTGCAGTTGGTTTGCGAGTTGATAAAAATCTAAATCAGTCATAAAAATGAATTATTTTAAAACAAAAAACAATCAAAATAAAAAACTTGAACACTGTGTGAAAAGCTGATTTTATAAGTTACTATTCACAGAAAGACTTTTCCCTTAAAATCTAATTTGCATATTCATGAGTCAATGTAGTATACAGTATAAACTCCTAATAATGCTTTTTTGTATAATTTCTTTGTTTGACAAAATCATTCACTTTCATTTTACGATGCAATAACATTCTTTTTTCCATGGAATGTTACTGCTTTTTATGCTTCATGGAAGAAAGTCATACAAATTCAGAATGGCATACGACAAAGAAAATGACAAAAGATCTGGGTGAACTATTCTTTTAATTTGAAATTAAGATTTATTAGAAAATATATTTGCAACATGGGCATAACCTGACAAGTACAAACCCAAGCACAAATCCACGCTCAAATGGAACTCCACACAGTCGGATTCTAATGTGTGAATGTGAGAAGTGATGTCATTATAGTCTCATCACGTCTGATACAAATGAGAAAGCCATGAAGAATGCGCAGAGAAAATAAATTAGCAGGAGTGGTACTTGAGGCGTGTTCAGCATTGTTTCCAACACAAAAGCATGAGTAAGGTATGCACTTCTGATAAGAAATAACTACAGCTAAGCCAGCCTTAAAACTCGCCTCACATTGCTGTAAGAAACTACTCACTCATCTGTTTCATGAGTGGAGAGACTGCACCTCTGAAAACAAGCAAACAAGGGGAAGCAGAGGAAGGCAAGAAAAATCCATCAGCTATTCCAACAGCAGGGGAGATTCATCTCCGTTGTGCAGTAAAAAACACACACACACGTGCGTACGCAAACACACACTCACAGAGGAATAGCATATGGGACCAGGCTCAGAGAGTGCGACTGAGCAGATGTGGATTTGATGGCGTTCGGTTGCTCAGTCTGGTGAAACCCAGAGGCTGTGTGGTGGTGTTGTGTCGGTGTCAGCAAGATGAGCTGCTGCAATATGCCCCAAGTCAAATGCGAACTCTGGACATATTGAGTGAAAATACGCTCACGTCTTCAGGCCCCTGCTCCATTTGATTACAACAATGTGCATACCTAGCTCTTATTACCGCTAATTTTGAACTTTAAGCATTTTGCTGGAGTATCTATCTATCTATCTATCTATCTATCTATCTATCTATCTATCTATCTATCTATCTATCTATCATCATTGGTGTGTCATTGCTGTTTTGAAATGAGGAGGCAACATCCTCCTTCCAGTTTCTTTTTTTTTCAACCAAATAAATCAAATGTAAATGAATGCACCAGTTATGCTTTTAGTTAGTGCTTTTACATGCATTTTTACATTTACTACAACATAAGAATTTAAGGCAGTTACAATTTAAACTATATATTTTATTTGTGAACTGATGTTCAGCTGTTCTTTTTAATTATTTTCAGATCATCAGTCATCAAAGGTTGGTAAACACTGATCACAGACAACTTTAATTTCACCAAGCTGATTGCTCACAAAAAAAAAAAAAAGACAAAGATCACGTTTTCAGGCCATTTCAAGTTTTATTTTGTCGTGACAAAGTTTAGTTATGTACTTTTTGTTTAGTCTTCCCATTAACTCCATCATTTTGCTCATTCAGTGAATGTGGAACGTGCACAAAAACAAGGCAGGATTTACCACATGAACCAATCAAAACCAATCATATGCAATCACAGCAGGATTCTCATGGGACTTTCCACCAGTCATTCTCAATCATCCCCCAACCAACCCTCCGCACGCTTTAGGGGGTCTGTTAAACCTCAATGGGCTCAGGGGAGGCAAGAGAGACGCGACCTCCCGCTGTAACTTTACCCGCTGGTGTCACTGTTGTACAGTGTTTCCGTGATTTATACACTTTTTAATGTCATATTTTATAATATTTGTGTTTTTGTATGTATGTACTGTATGTATGCATGTATGTATTTATGTATGTATGATCTATCTATCTATTATGATGCATATGAATTAAATAGACATTTCTTTAGGTGGCATTTTAAGCATCTGTCTAGATCACAGTCAACCCAAATTGTGACCTCAGTGTTCAAGTCAGCTCATTAGTGCACTCCCATTAGTACCTCCTGAATATTTAATATCAGACCCACTTTAAAAAGAGGCAGAAGAAACTAACGAAGTGGGTCCTTTTCTATAACACGCAACTAAATGAGTAGTGGTCTAACCCTTTCATCTTGCATCGATCTGACAAGCATAACCACCTGTGGCTTGCTCTGGTATTTCTATTTTTTTCCTTTCTATATTGATTCTCTTCTTACCTATCGTGAGGGAATGATAGTTTAAAAGAATGAGATTATCAGTGTGAAAAAAACTATGCTCTGTTACATATGCTGGTAATTGACAGTCTCAATAGACAGAGTTTACAAAGGAAAATATGCCTGGACCCGCAAGGCAAACACAGAGCTAGAGCATTCTCCTCTCTTTAATGTATTTATTGAGTTAAAAGGAAGAATAACAAAGGGATATAGGTTGAGTTTAACACATTATCAGCAAAGAAAGCACACACACAAAATTGTGTCTTCAATTGATCTGTTATGTTAGAGGCAAAGACAATAGGGAAAAATAATGTAGTAATATGGTTGTGTATAGTTAGGACAACATAATAAATATGCTTATCAACTTTCTTAAAATAGGCTAAGAGGAGACAATGCTTCCCATATCTTTTGGTATTGACTCAAAAGCAACCCATCAAATCAAATTCTATGGTACTTTCATCTGGCACTTGGTTGAAGCTAGCCAAATTAGGCAGATCAGCATATAACATCCTAATAACATCCATTAATGGTTTAATAAAAAATGGATGCCACTTAAAATTAGAGAATATTATGCAACTATAAGTTATCAGCCATTAAATATCAATATTGCATATCAGCTAAAAATTGGATATATTGTACATTGGATATAATTTCCCTTCCGTTTTACATTTAGACACCTGTCAATTAACATTTAACTTGCATTGTTTTCAATTAAATAATTGAAGCTACCTGAACTTTCAATGGAATGACAAAAATCACTCAAGTTTCATTAAAAAATAAAAATTATCTTAATTTGTGTTTCATAGATTAACCAAAGTCTTACTGGTTTGGAATGACATGAGGTTGAGTAAATGATGACAGAATTTTCATTTTGGGTAAACTATCCATTAATTTATGAATTAAAAATAAATAAATAAAACAAACACACACTGATAATTTAGTAACACTTATTAAAAATTTAGCAAAATGAATATCCATTTACTTACACTGTATTGTACATAGAACACACATTACACAACACAAGATGTTTAAAATGGGCCTAGGAACCTCTGACAGATGTACCAACTGCAATTTAAATACACAAGACTCTTACTTTCATGCATTTTGGTTATGTCCACCAGTCCTCCAATTCTGGACAGATGTCATAAACAAATTAACAGAAATCTTCAAAACTATAATCCCAACTCTCCCTGTACTGTGCCTCCTGGGTGATACCTCACAAATTAACCCATCTTTTAAACATTCAATACCTTTACTAATGTCTCTAGCTATCGCCAAGAAAACAATATTACTCAACTGGAAAAATAAATGTCAAATATCAACTACACAGTGGCTACATCTGTTAAGGGAACATATCATTCAAGAACAACACACATCAAAAACACAAAACCAGTTACTCAGATTTAATACAACTTTCAGCCCTCTGCTCTTATCATTAAATATCGAATAAACATAGCTGGTGAGCTGATATCCCAATTAAATCTCATGATTAAGTCCCATGATATATAAAAACAAAATGCCTTTACAATAGAAGAATAAAGTATGAATATTATTTAATATACTGTTCAATAATCACTTATAGATGAATATATGTGTATATATATGTGTATAAAAGTGTGTGTATTTGACTATACAATTATATTATAACTATATGATAGCTATATGTTAACTGACTATGAGGATGTCCTATTTTATTTATTTATTTTTTTAGATACTTATAAATTCTGCATATTATTACCATTATTATTATTAATATTATTATTATCACTATCAGTGGTGGAAGTAGTGGTTGTAGTATTGATATTTGTGTATGTATGAGTGTGTATATGTATCATGTATGTATATGTGTATGCGTATACGTATATGTATATTTTTGTATATGTGTGTATGTGTGTGTATATGTATGTACATGTGTGCATTTTTGTGTGTATATGTATGAATGTGTATATGTGCATAGGTGTATGTAATGTATATGTATCTGACATGCATGTATGTATTATGCATTAATCTAGTTGATCCTCATAATCTATAATTTATAAGCTCTCTGGGTGTTGCGGCTGCTTTGTCCCTGTCGGTGGGTCTGATTGGCATGTCTTGTCGGCATAGGCACTATGTACATTCTGGTTTTGATAACCTGCTCCCTCCATCTGCTGCCTCTGCCGGCGTTGCCCTATCTCACCTAATTTGACACAATATGAGTATAATCTGGGCTGTATGTGGTGTCTCTGGCTGGGGAGCTAACTAGTGGACACCACGATTATAGCCAAGGTTACAACATAAAAAGGGCTGACATGAACACCTGGAATATATACGTACAAATATTAATAATGAACAGACATCCATCGGGTCACACCCAGACTAGGGGAGCCTGGTCTGGAGGTGCCTGTCGTGGTGGCTCAATTCCCCTTTGGGGAAGAAGATAGAAGTGATTACAAAACTCTATTCACTGGTACAGGAGTCGGGTCTTATTGTTGGTGGGGAGGAGGGACAGGGCGTGTCATAAGCGGGGTTGGGATCTGTTGATTGCGCTCACCTGGGGGGACGGAGTGGCTGCAGGACGTAGAGGTGTATGGTTAGGTTATCTACAATAAATTTACTAACTAGTCCATTTCTTACTATTACTATTATTATTATTATCATTACTATCATTATTATTAATCACTGCTGCTACCACTGCTCCCACCCTTATACCCACTACTATTATTATTATTAATAATAATTATTATATATTACTATAACTCCACTAGGACTCCATTACTGTCCTACAACTTTAAAAGGCTATCATCTGTCAGTATCATTATTGGATCCTTGTTTTCTTTTCATCTATATATTGATTATGAAAATAGAGCTTTTACTACATGAGAATTTGTACATGGCACACTGTTCTGAAATCACTCAACCAAAAAGTCCAACTACGCTTTAATAGGATATGCTTGAATACTCATTATATTGATGATCACACTTATCGCTCTTTCTGCTGTATAATATTATATTATTAATATTATTATGTTTGGAAATTGTATTGATGTCTATTTAATACTTAGTGCAGTTATATCTATAATCCCTTTTTTCACGAAATAACACACAGAAATTGAATGGACAATAATAATAATAATAATTACTATTACAACTCATGGAACTATGGATTTAACTTATCTCTGTACCTGTTTAAACTACCACATCCATACATTTGTGCTTTTGTTTTTTGTTTTTTTTCTCCCCTCTGTTTGTCTGTAATAATTGTCTTTCTTTTCTTTCTTTCTTTCTTTCTTTCTTTCTCTCTTTCTGTCTCCCTTGTGTATGTTTACATGTCTGTGACTGATCTCAGCTTATGTATAAGTCACTATGTCAAGATGTTGCTGTCAAGCTATGTATCCCATTTCGCTCAATAAAAAAAAAAAAAAAAAAAAACACTGTATATTATACTGCAATTCTTAATGTAGCATATAAAACAATTTACTTTTTAAAAATGTATTTAGACAAAAAAGCCTTTCTCTACTTGATGTCCAAACTAAATTGTAGCTCCTAAAGCAAAGCCAATTGATACATTGCCTTACGTTACCTTGGTAACCACACATTTCCTGGCCTAGCCTGACACCATGCACATCTCATTCACACTTCCTCCTCCTAACTAACTCTTATTCACCTTACCATTGACAACCTTCCAATTTCCACCAGAGTTTCTCTCGCACATTTGACACCTGCTAATCTCACCATATCACCGCTCCCGCCCTTTCCATGCTGTTTTGATTCGTTCTAACAGCAAAGCCTCCTGTGGCTCACTAACAAGCACCCTTCTGCTCTTAAAGATCACGAGTGCTCCAATTTATTTCTGCCATTGCACATCTTCCATCACTGATATCTCAAGCAATGATCCCACCAGTGGCCTTTCTCTCTGCATCAACCACTTTATTCCAGAGCTGTCGTCTTCTTCCTCGGTCCAGCCTAGTTCACTAACAAGTTCCTTACCCTTGCCACACTCTCTCACCCTCTGGTAACCACTTCCCTCATTCCCTGTGGCCGCGTGACCCTTCTCATCTTCTCTGCGCTGGCCAGCACAGAGCGCTAACAGGTGCCCTACCCGGCTAATTAACAGCGTGCGTCCTCGAGTGGCTTTGGGATGGCTCATTTGCACACGGTGGGAACCCTTTCTAATTGCATTTTCAGCAGACTGATTAAAACCAAGCAATAAATCACTTACTGCAGCTGACTTTGAATTGAGCCATCAGGCTTGGCAATGTGAAAACAACGCTAGTTTTCCACCCAGTATGGCGTCGGTCACAGCCACACAGACACAAAGCCAGCACTCAGGCTCTGTTGTAGAGTTTTGTAGAGCTGGGTCTTTGAGATTCTGCTACATTTCATAAAGCAAATATCATCTTGTTGCTCACTTTGTAGATTTAATTAAAGAGGGATCTACCGGCATTGATTCAGTTGAGGCATTTGCACATGAGGAGATAAAGAGAAGGAAAAAGCTAGAGAGAACGGACAGGAGGGTGATAAAAAAAAACCTGCCATCAGATACCTTACTCTTTACACAGCCCGTGTAATGAACCAGGTCTGTCCAGATTCATTGTTAATGAGGAGAAATCCCTGGTGCCAAACTTTCAGTCTGTATGGACACACACACACACACACACACACACACACACACACAGACACTGCAGCATATAAAGGCCGTCCACACTTATTTATTTAAAACCATGGATGTCACATCCCATGAGAAGTAATTTACTGACATGTCATTAAAATATCAGACAGATCAGCTCTGCATTTGGTCAAAATTTCTAACGTTTTTTTTTTTTTTTTTTAACTTTGCCATGGCAATAAATATAGAAAGACTGCTAAAATGGGAACATCAACAATTAATCAATATAATTAAGCTAAGAGTGAACATGTACTCAATCATATAAATGATTATTTAAAAGCATGAAGTGGCTGTTTTTGCAAGTTCTCTTTCATGAGTTGTGGCCACAATTGGAGCTGGGTAAAATGATCTATTGTCCAAATAATCATCATTAGAACAATCAGGATAGCGATTCCTAAAATCTAAAAAACACATAACACCAAAAAATACAATCGGAGTAGCCTGATTCTCAAAACAAATTGCTCCTATTAGGCAGTTCAAACAGAGTTATCATTTTGAATCAGTCTGAAACCCTGCCCTTGCCTTGTATGAAATAGAGCATTGATAAAGAGATCATTTTTTCATATTTAAGAAAAATGGAAACGTAAAACTGATAAACATGCACAATCATTCTTTCCAATTAAATAAAACCAGTGGTTGAAACTCTGGTTTGGCTTGTTGGTCATGCTGGATGCTGTTCGATTTCAATGCAAAGGCTCCAGATTTAAAATTCTGAATTTCAGTTAATGCTTTGGCCTCCAAATTCACCTGACATGAAGCCAATGGAAAAGCGGGTTTGCGCTACATCACCACCACCCCGCACTGTACAGGAACCGGAGGACCTGCTGTTGACATTATTGTACCGGATACCCCACCTTGTTGAATCAATGCCTTGACACGTGGCTACTGTTTTGTGGGCCACAGATTATTAGATAGGTGGTCATAATGTAATGGCTCATCAGTGTATATTAACATACATAACATACAACAAGGCATTACAAGCATATAGTAACAGTAAAGCTGCATTGCAACAATGGATTTTGTGAAAAGTGTTAAACAAATAAATTTGACTTGACTCTACTGACTTCAACAATATCTCTGCCTTGGCATCCATAAAATGAAGGAAACAAAATTGACTGCAGCAAATGACACCTATTCTTACAGCCAACAGCACTATGTACCAAACCTGCCAAGGAACCGTGTGTACCTTGAAAAATGACACTGTAGGCAAAGATTTATAATCAATATAATGATTCCATATCTCAAGTTTAGCATTTTCACTCATCACACTGCAAATAATAGTGTGAAAACGATTACCAAAAGCTGTTAAGTAGCACCATAGTACAACAGTGACAAGCCAGTGAGAATCAAAGCCACTGCCAAAAAAACGCCCATCAGATAAACATCGTCAAGCTCTACATAACGCACTCAGAAAGACATTTAACATTACGAAAATCAGCCCTATTCCCACAGACACACTGATCTGTGGCTACATTAATCATTAAAGCAACAACTGTCACATGATACGACTTATCTGTGCTTTAAATAATGATCCTCCGTGTGGGGCACTGCACAGACAGTGGCTGGCCATGAAAGCTTTCATCACAGTGATGAAATGTTCTTCGGTTGTACTGTGGCAGCAGGGCCAAACAGAGCTTTAATCATTCATTTACTTCTCCCTGGAAATACATATCATATTTACTCCTTAAAATCAGCTATCGATGTTCATCTTGCATGTCGCTGCAGCAGTTCTTAAATTCAGGGCCACACAAATATGTTTAGAGGTCACTTTCCAATGTCAAACTGCATTATCACTGAAGGCGCACACAGTCCTGACTCTGGTTATAATTACACGGAGAGTTTGAGAGCACATAGGGATAAAATAGCCCCGATAATGTCCTCGGCATATCTTTGTTTGAAGCTAAAAATATTCCATTTCACAATGACTTCAGGGGAGAATATATTTTTATATGAAGTAGGCTAACCTATAGAGTGTGACTGAATCTGAGTCAAGCTTTTCCAACAATACACATGCATCATTCACAGCAACCTGAACTGTATTATGCTTAGCAGTAATGGTCGGTTGCTGGTTGATATGGGAGCAGTTAAAAATCCTCCCACTGGCCCTCATTATTGCCATTGTTTGGAGCCATAAGGCATAGCAGCCCAGAACAGTGTCCCAAGCTAGCTGGAGCTCATTGTACAACATTTCAAGAGACGTATTTTCATAACTCACATGTTCTTTTCATTCAATTCTGTTGGTCTTTCTCCCTCTATCACTCACTCGCTGTTCCAGGAGATAGACTGGCACCTCTTAAAAAGGTTAAGCAGTGCTTTTGAGTTTCGGGGGATAATGCAAGCTGATTGCTGAACACACTCACCACAAAGCCATTCTATTGCAGAAAATGAATCCTAACACTACAGGTTCAAAGCAGACATGTGGTTGGGGGCCAGGTTTATTTAATACTTTTTTTTTTTTTTTTAAATGTGCTTAAATGTCTGCACAAAATGCCACAGAAGAAAAAAAATACAGCACACTGACTCACCATTTCTTTTGAATTTTTACCATTTTTCAACATCAACTTCACTAGTTAATTTTAAATGGTCCTGCGGTGTGCCAAATTACTTATTAAAAGTACCTTTTCCAAAAGTCCTGTTCCATGTAGTCTTTCAAATAACATGAACTCATAAAAGCTTTGAATTGGCATTAAAAGAATTAGCATAGCACTTCACATGTCACACCTCAGGTTATCTCAACTTCCCAAATGTATTTCAATTTATAACCATTTGCATCATCATTTTTTGTTTCATTCATCATAGAAACTGTAGGAAAAAAAGTCAGATGAAGTGCACTATCCCCCAAGGGGAATGCAGCCATTAATAATATTTGTTGTCTTACTTAAAGTCACAATTTAACAGAAATAATGACAAATCTTTTCTTCCGTATTGCCATGAACATTTGAGTTAATCTGGTTATTAAAAAAAAAAAAAAAAAAAATGCAGGGCAAGGACTTCAATCCAGTGGTTGTTGACTGGATGGAGGCAGATCTGAAAGCAAGCTTCGAATCAATTAAGAGAGGTGGAGTTTAAGCAGACAAAATGATTGGACAGCAGACAGAAATGTTGAAGATTGACATTTTGATTAAAATTTACAATATCAAAAAAAAAAAAAAAAAAAGGTATGAAATAATTGTTCACAATAAAATAAAACAAAAAATATATACACTGCTCAAAAAAATTAAAGGAACACTTTGAAAACACATCAGATCTCAATGGGGAAAAATATCATGCTGGATATCTATACTGATATGGACTGGGTAATGTGTTAGGAATGAAAGGATGCCACATCGTTTGATGGAAATTAAAATTATCAACCTACAGAGGGCTGAATTCAAAGATACCCCAAAAATCAAAGTTAGTCCATAGCCAAAATGGCTAGTCCATTTTGCTGAAATTTCATTGCAGCAACTCAAAATGGTACTCAGTAGTTTGTATGGCCCCCACGTACTTGTATGCATGCCTGACAACATCGGGGCATGCTCCTAATGAGACGACGGATGGTGTCCTGGGGTATTTCCTCCCAGATCTGGACCAGGGCATCACTGAGCTCCTGGACAGTCTGAGGGGCAACCTGGCGGCGTCAGATGGAGTGAAACATAATGTCCCAGAGGTGTTCTATTGGATTTATGTCAGGCGAGCGTGGGGGCCATTCAATGGTATCAATTCCTTCATCCTCCAGGAACTGCCTGCATACTCTCGCCACATGAGGCCAGGCATTGTCGTGCACCAGGAGGAACCCAGGACCCACTGCACCAGTGTAGGGTCTGACATTGGGTCCAAGGATTGCATCCCGATTCCTAATGTCAGTCAGGGTGCCATTGTCTACCCTGTAGAGGTCCGTGCGTCCCTCCGTTGATATGCCTCCCCAGACCATCACTGACCCACCACCAAACCGGTCAGGCTGAACGATGTTACAGGCAGCATAACGTTCTCCACGGCTTCTCCAGACCCTTTCCTGTCTGTCACATGTGTTCAGGGTGAACCTGCTCTCATCTGTGAAAAGCACAGGGCACCAGTGGTGGACCTGCCAATTCTGGTGTTCAATGGCAAATGCCAGTCGAGCTCCACGGTGCCGGGCAGGGAGCACAGGGCCCACTAGAGGACATTGGGCCCTCAGGCCACCCTCATGAAGTCTGTTTCTGATTGTTTGGTCAAAGACATTCACACCAGTGGCCTGCTGGAGGTCATTTTGTAGTGCTCTGGCAGTGCTCATCCTGTTTTTCCTTGCACAAAGGAGCAGATACCGGTCCTGCTGATGGGTTAAGGATCTTTTTTGGCCCTATCTAGCTCTCCTAGAGTAACTGCCTGTCTCCTGGAATGTCTTCCATGCTCTTGAGACTGTGCTGGGAGACACAGCAAACCTTCTGGCAATGACACGTATTGATGTGCCATCCTGGAGGAGTTGGACTGACTGTGCAACCTCTGTAGGGTCCAGGTATCGCCTCATGCTACCAGTAGTGACAGTGACCCTAGCCAAATGCAAAACTAGTGAAAAACAGTCAGAAAAGATGAGTAGGGAAAAAATGTCAGTGGCCTCTACCTGTAAAACCATTCCTGTTTTGGGGGTCGTCTCATTGTTGCCCATCTAGTGCTCCTGTTATTAATTTCATTAACACCAAAGCAGCTGAAACTGATTAACAACCCCCTCTGCTACTTAACTGACCAGATCAATATCCCAGAATTTTAATTGACTTGATGCTATACTCTGATTAAAAAGTGTTCCTTTAATTTTTTGGAGCAGTGTATATATACACATTTCATGTCAACTTTAAAAAGCACTGAAAACTGATGACATTGACCCAACTTTCTCATTTCTCACATCAACACCACTTTTGGTTGTCTTTAGTCATAATCCTTCTAAACATATGATGCAGCTTGCTGGTTGTTTGAATTGGTATAACTGTCTGTCATATAGTGTAACACTCTCGTAGTAGTTAAGGATATGGATATATGAGACCTAAGGCTTACAGCCTTGCACGGCCTATGCTCATTTTTTATTCTCTAACTTTTTATGGTCTCAATTCATCACTGTCCTCTAATCTAAATGTGGTGTACACTTGTGAAGAGGGTGTTTGCTGCCAGCACTGCGCCGCTGGGAAAAAACGGCAGACGGCTCTCCAGAGTCTCTTTACTCTCGTATCTGACCACTAGAACCAATTATCTCCAAAATGTCCAAGTCTGAGAACCAAGCCATTTCTTAAATGCACTGGTGGTCTCAGATTCAGACTCACTCAATGTTACAAGGTGTAGAAAACACTAAGCAAAGCACAATAGTGGACTATTTTTCCACATTTCCATAAAGCTAAATCATTAAACGATCACTGGTTTACCAGATTAATATGGCTACAATCTTGCACCTGCAAAAACTGACTGAAATACCATTTCATAAGTTCACTACATCTGAATATTTAAACAGAGCAAAAGCTCAGCCATACTGTATGTGTAAACCATCATAATCATGGATGAAAGTTGCATAAGATGAAAGCACAAATACAATCACAACAAGCACAACAAATAGGATGGAGTACTAGTGGGTATCTATAGAACAATCAAGAGAGAACACCCATTAAAATGAACATCATTTCACTAACAGTGAAATTGCACTCTACTCTATGGAGCGGCATGCTGACTCTTAATACTTTTTAAATTGATTTTCATATAGAACTCCCGCAAGGGGCAATTACATTTCCATACGAGCTTGTGTGGCACTATTCACTCAATTAATCGCATAATACGATCAATTTCTGCACCAAGAGAAGTCACACACCAGCGTGTTCTTATAAGAACAGCTTAGTGTTTTAGCCTTTTTATAGCATGCTCCAAGCTCTGTTACAAAGTATGAAAACACAAAAAACGTGGCTGGAAAAATGTAAAGAGAAATGGCAGCATTTTTGCTGCATCTCATCCCCTGATCCACAGGAGGGCTAACAGTAACACTGTAATTTTACAGGTTCGCCAGAGCTGGTGACATACAATGCTGCAGAACCCTGTAATTGTCTTTGAGAGTGAATGTAAAGAAAAGAGGATTCCTATCATTTGAATTATCAGCAGGAATATCTTAGGAATCCCTAATTGTCATTCTTTTATTGACAGTGTAAAAATATCACAAGATCTATTAAAGAACATTCAGGCTTTCCTATTAATTGTGCAGATGTCAAAATGCACTAAACGTTTCAATGTATTCTAAATGGAAAACAAGAATTGTACAAATAAAATAAAGTTAAGGTTAAACTCAAAATTAACAGTAAAACTGCTTTTGAAACACTATTTATTAATACAAATGAAAAACCGTGGACAGGAAAAAGACGCACCTAATACACATTTAATTTATAGATTCCAGATTATGCTTTTAAAAAATCTTTACACATAATATGACACTAGTCACTAACTAGTCACTAATGACACTACTTTTTTATTATTATCTTTTTATACATTAAAATATGTACTACCTGTCCAAATATTGTGGTCAGTGGGAATCTTAATGTTTTGAATTTTAATGTGTTGGAAGAAATCTCTTTTATGCTAACAAAGGATAGATACATTTGATCAAAAGTACAGTAAAAGCAAGAACAATGTAGAATTTTAAATAACTGTTTTCTATTTTAATATGTATTTTGTTCCTGTGATGTCAAAGCTAAATTAATTTTCAGCAGCCATTACTCCAGTCTTTAGTGTCACATGATCCTTCAGAAATCATTCTAATATGCTGATTTGGTGCTCAAGAAACATTTCTTCTTATTATCACCATTGTAATGGTTGTGATTCTAACTATTTTGGGGGCTAAATAGTTTTTTTTTCAGGATTCTTTGGTGAATAGAAAGTTCAAAATAACAGTTACATTTACATTACATTTACATTTAGTTATTTAGCAGACGCTTTTATCCAAAGCGACTTACAAAAGAGGACAATAGAAGCAATCAAAACCAACAAAAGAGCAACAACATGCAAGCATATGACAAGTCTCGGTTAGCCTAACGCAGTACACATAGCAAGATTTTTATTTTTTTTAAAGGAAAACAAGTAGATAGAATAGAAAAAAAGAAAGCTAGTGTTAGTTTTTAAAGAAAAAGTAGCAGTTAGAGAATAAATATGTAGTTGATAGAGGGTCAAGGGTGTGTGTGTTTTTTTTTTTTTTTTTTTTAAAAGAAGACAGATAGATAAAATATAATTAGAATAGAGAGTGATAGAGTTAGAGGGTCAAATAAAGATAGAACAGATGTGTTTTTAGCCGTTTCTTGAAGATGGCTAAGGATTCAGCTGCTCGGATTGAGTTGGGCAGGTCATTCCACCAGGTGGGAACAGTGAATGAAAAAGTCCGTGAAAGTGATTTTGTGCCTTTTTGGGATGGCATTCATCATTCACTTGCAGAACGCAAGCTTCTAGAGGGCACATAGGTCTGAAGTACTGAATTTAGGTAAAGGGGTGCAGAGCCAGAGGTGGTTTTGTAGGCAAACATCAATGCCTTGAATTTTATGCGAACAGCTATTGGTAGCCAGTGCAAATTGATGAACAGAGGTGTGACGTGCGATCTTTTCGGTTCATTAAAGATTAATCTTGCAGCGGCATTTTGGATTAATTGTAGATGTTTGATGGAATTGACTGGAAGACCTGCCAAGAGAGCATTGCAATAGTCAGGTCTGGACAGAACAAGAGCTTGAACAAGGAGTTGTGTTGCATGTTCCGAAGGAAAGGGCCTGATCTTCCTAATATTGTATAAAGCAAATCTGCTGGACCGGGCAGTTTTAGCAATGTGGTCTGAGAAATTCAGCTTATCATCAATGACAACTCCAAAGTTTCTGGCTGTTTTTGAAGGAGTTATGGTTGATGAGTCTAACTGGAAGGTGAAATTGTAATGAAGTGATGGGTTTGCTGAAACTACAAGCAGTTCTGTCTTAGCTAGGTTGAGTTGAAGGTGACGGTCCTTCATCCAGCAAGAAATCGGATCATCAGGATGGAATGAGAGGTAGAGTTGAGTGTCATCAGCAGTGATACGGAAAGCCATGTTTCTGAATGACAGAACCTAGTGATGTCATGTAGACAGAGAAGAGAAGTGGTCCAAGAACTGAGCCCTGAGGCACCCCAGTAGCGAGATGTTGCGACTTGGATACCTCAACTCTCCAAGATACCTTGAAGGACCTATCTGAGAGGTAAGACTTAAACCACAGGATTGATGAAGCTGAGATGCCCTTTCTCAACAGGGTTGACAGGAGGATCTGGTGGTTGACCGTATCAAAAGCAGCGGACAGATCCAGCAAGATAAGTAATGAAGACTTGGAAGCTGCTCTGGCAAGTCTTAGGGCTTCAACAACTGAGAGCAAGGCAGTTTCGGTCGAATGTCCACTTCTGAAGCCAGATTGGTTGCTGTCTAGGAGGTTGTTCTGTGAAAAACAGAAAGTTTTTCACAGAACAACTTCAATTTCAGTTGAAATTCATAGTATTATTTGAAACATTAGCCATGAGACCCAGAACAGCTGTTAATATTTTGAAGCAGTAAATACTGTCACACTTACATTAGAAAAGGTAACATTAACTTGACAACTCAAATGCACCATGATTCAGTACGGCTGAATCATTGAAAGGCTCCTTTTTACTTCCATTGACTTTGATTGTGTTTGTATTTATCTAATGATATTTTCTGTCCCCTATAATTACCCTTCACAGAATGCTCTCTGCATTTTTAAACTTTCATTAGGACATTATTTAGTATGTTTATTGTTTTAATATGCATTTAGTTTGTATTCTGTTTTCCTAATGGAGGAGGCCATGTTGAATTCAGGTTTTACTACCTGCAAGTACATTTGGTCCCAACAGCGTAGGTAAATCCTGACCCACAAACACACATTTCACTCATTTTACAGCACATCCCACAGAAATACCCTCAGAGAGGATTTTACAGCGTTCTAATCAAACCACTATACACACGGCGTACAATTCCAGGGCATAAATCTATTAATGCTCCACTGTTAGCATTCATTGGGAGATTTGGAGGAATCCCTTCATTATAGCATTTAACACCTCGAAGGACTATGTCCACTGAGACAAGCACTGCACACAATTTATCACCGGGAGCTTCAATGAAGCTAGACACATGCACACACACACACACACACACACACACACACACACACACACACACACACACACACACACACACACAAATACTGCTATAAGCCAACCTACAATAACACAGACCTGAGAGCCAAGAGCTAGAGTACTAATGGATATCAGCACAGCAAATTGCTCTCCCTCTCTGAAGACAATCCAACAATCCTGCAAACAAAAAAAGAATGTAAAAAGTCAGTACAGCCTTTTTTGAGACTATAAGTCGTCAGGGCCAGCTATAAAAAAAAAATTCCCAGGCCACACAGACTTTAGCAACAGCCCTGGAGGTGCACCATCCAAGCGGCAGGTGTTGTGCAGTGATGAAATTCATGAGAGAACACCAAGCTAAATTACAGTTTAACTGACATCACACACTCACTCTAACAAGCCTATATCATCAAGAGATTTCACTGATGATAAACTGATGAACAAGCCAAGGTTCACTGCAACTGTCAGTCACAAAAAACTTCCTAAGACAACAAGCGAGGCACTAATTAACAAAGACTTCTCAGTGGGATGTGGTTATGCTGGAAGAGTGACATAATGTGACTGCTTGTGAGGTACTTGGCTCAAATTAAAAGCAGTTGGTGTGCAGATTCTTTATGTATTCTTAATAAAATTCTTAATAAATAAAGTATATGTATCCAACACAACCTTGCTTGGGGCAAAAATATTCATTACATTAAAACTAGCAGTGGGGATTTTAATTAACATCTGTAATTTGAATCTTTTGACCAAAAAAAATCATTCAGTGGCCCTTTCTGCAGGTTGGTGGAGACAAGTTAAGTGTCTTTTGTGTCATGAATGAGTCATTGAATCATTCAAGGGTTGTTTTAATTAATTTTAATTTTAATTTTTTAATTAATTTATTAATTTTCAAAAAGAGAGCATGAGTCAATTTATGCAAAAGAGCAGCAACAGATCCGGCAACTAATGTTAGGAGCCCAGCAAATGATCCAGCACCTGATACAGGGAAAAATGGGAACAGCTACTCACAACAGTACAGTGTGAAAATCTGACTTTCAGTGATTTAATCATTGCCAATGTAAAAATGACATAGTTAATAGTTGTTCTTGAGTGAATCAAGTCTTATTATCCTTGTATCAATCTACATAAAAAAGACAACATAATAATAGCCTAGAGTTTCAATAATATATTGTCGTAAGTCATTTTTACAGCATTCTAAATTCTTCAACACATAACAAACTGAAGGAACAACATGCCTCTTGAGTCTGTCAGCAAATATTCAGCTGAGATGATTGGTTCATTCATTGCACTCAAGAACTATGTATCCCAGTTCATTAATGAACGAGATGTTCCTTCACCAAGTCCAACCGCTAGCTGCAAGAAATGCTAGTTCACAGGACGAACTAAAATGCTTGGCCTATTTATATTTAACATGTATATTTATATGTTAATCACTTCAAATTGCATTGCTTCAAGTTCCTTTGTACATGGTGCTTTGGTATTATAATTCACCATTATTTAAAAAAAATAATAATAAAATAAATAAAAATTCACAAGACACACCTTTCCAATGTCAAAACTTGGTGTCATCTAAGGTTAGGTTTCATTTTTTCCTGCTTGTAAACAGTAGTTCACATGTGCTCCAAACCCCACTTGAAGGCCTCAAGTGTGTTCACTTTTATCAATCAATAAATAAATAGATACAAAAAATAAATGAAATAAGATAAAATCAATCAATCAATCACTTCACACACTTCAGTCATAGGCTACTAAATAAATATGGGATCTCCTCCAAACAATGCAAGACACTTTATGACCATTTCAGCTCTTACTGTGAAAACTAGTGGCTAAGTTCCATATGAAAATGTACTCATAAACTGCGATTTTGTAGGGGCAGCGCGGAATTCACAGTAGTTTCATTGTTTATCGGTTGACTAGCATGTCAGCTAGCCTCGCTCTGACTCAAACCTGCATTGCGTAAACAAAAGGGAGGTCTGTGAAGTTGGATGAAGACTAACGGTCATTTAGATCCGAGGAACACACTGCCATCCAACGATTTCCCACTAGGTTCATTCCATTTCTGTCTTGGCACACATCGATAGTGCTTGTTGATGGTGGTCGCGCTTTCTAAATGGGTTAATATGTAGCGCTCTACCCCCACCTGCCGTCGCGTGGGAAGTACCAGCCTCTAAAATATATACACACTTCACAAGACTTTGGCAGCTGATGTTCAAGTTCAAAGACGCACTTGAGTCACTGGAGCCGCGTTTTAAACTACATACATCCACTGATGTGTTTTTATGATTGACATCTGCACAAATCCCCATAAATGCAACCTTCATTTTGGGTATCTTAAAAAAATAACTCTGCTTCATGTTTTATAAATGAATCGTTTTTAATGAAATAAGTAATATTAAAAAAGAAAAGAAATATGTCTGTATGTGTGTGCATGTATATATCCTTCATGTACTTCTATCATTCATGTAGGCTATATATTATAGAAATACATACAAAACCAGTCATTCATACTTTTTTCCCACGTAATTTGCGATACAAAGCGTGCCGTATATGTAAATGCAAAAAAGTTGCTTTTTGCCTGAGATTACGATCGAATGCAATCCACATCTTAATCTAGCAAACGCACCATCTCCTCCAGACCACCTCGAGAACCGTCTGCAAGAATTCTCATGAGTCTATGATAACAAGTGCAAACAGAGAGGCTTTGCACTGTTAATAAAAGGTAAGCTTAATCTGTCAAAAGAAATGTTTTCTCCAAAGGGACGTGCCCAAACTGCAAAGCAGCACACAACAAATCCGCCCCACTCCTCGTACGTCCCCCTCATTCAGATAGACCCCTTCAGTGCAATCCTGGCTTAGAGCAAGTCTATTTTCTAACACTTCTCATTTTCATGCTCACAATCACGCGTCCATACCTTGACTGCCACCGACGAGCAATCCGAGGAAACAGAGGACGGTCCGAATCATTTTGAGCAGGTCCTGATGGACAGCGGCCAGTGCTCGAAGTGAGTTGAACGTACGCTGGACGCTGGACGCTGGTTCTCCCTCTCCGCGCGTGTCAGTCGCTGGCGCGCACGAGCTCGCTCACTACTCACTCACTCGCTCACTGTCTGCCACAGACGGGATCTGTTGAGGAGCTGGAAGCAGCTGCCTCAATGCAGCACTCTTTCAAATGCGCCGAACCAGCCCAACCTACCAGCAGCAGTGCATCGCGGCAGGTAGAAACCAATGCCCATCATCAGTTCAGTCATAGGTACTGATTCTCGAGCAGCCGCGCATAAACAGTGGGGTCCTGAAGTCCGAAACCACCTTAAAAATCAGTATTTCCCCCCATTTCAACTTGATATTTGTGATTTTGAAAAATGCCCAACAAAGAAAAGTGATGATTTAAAATGTTTAAGAAAGCATTTCCAGATAATTAAATCTTTTAAAGCAAATATTTCTAAATAAGGACACACTGTAAAAAATGCAAATGCACATTTTCCAGTTTAGTCTCAAATACTAAAAAAAAATGCTATTTTCTTGAAACTACATAAAAACCCTTGTCAGACCAACAAAATTACACCAGTTGTTCTCCCAACTCAAAAACAAAGAATGTCATATCGTTGAAATTAAGGTATTGTGACTTCCCAGCATGCATTGCAGCATGAATAAATTATGCAGTTACAGTTATAGGATTATTATTATTTTTTTATTTATTTTTTTATTTATTTTTTGCTGTTTGCTGACTTAATTTAAACTTTTTTGTTGTTGTTTTATCATTATTGTTGTTTATTTGTTGTACTGTGATGTAAAGAGCTCATCTTTTTAACATTTGTTGGTTGTCACTGTTGTCACAAGGTTTGTGTGTCTAGTTTTGAGGCCTAGAGAATGTTCATATCCATTTCCTGGATATCTTAGTCTTGTAAGTTGTTTTACAAGCAAAGACAATGTTGTCTACATATTAGACTAAGTTATCCATTAAGATTTGTCATTTGTCAATAAACATAAAATCGATAATATGGTGACTTTTTAAATATTCTTTTTTTTCTTCCAGGAAACAGAAAAAAAATTAATTACCTCAACGACATTGTTGCATCAAGTTGCCTTATTTTTTAAAGTTTTCTCAACTATTTTATTTTTTAAAGTGCACTTGTGACATTGATCATGCCAACACCTCTGGACAAAAAGTCATTTGTTTTTGCTCCTAATAAAGCTCAAGGTGATATTTAGGTTACACTCTTAAAAATAAAGGTGCTTAAAAGGTTCCTCACAGCGATGCCACAGAAGAACCATTTTTGGTTCCACAAAGAACCATTCAGTCTAAGGTTCTTTAAAGAACCATTTCTTCCTTACCTTTTTATAATCTGAAGAACCTTCTTTCGCCACAAAGAACCTTTTGTGAAACAGAATGGTTCTTCAGATGTTAAAGGTTCTTTATGGAACCATTTAGACAAAAAAATTTCTTATATGGCATCGTGAAGCACCTTTATTTTTATCTATCTATCTATCTATCTATCTATCTACATTGTTTTGGTCACTGAGCCATATACCTTTGCGGGTTGTTTATCTAATTCCAGACAGAAATGTAATGTAACCTAAAACTCTCCAAAGACCTACATCTAGTTGAGCCATTACATCAAGCTACATTCATTAACTAGCTCCCTTAAGGTTCACTTGGTGGTGGGGAAAAATACAACACCTCTTTCATAATGAGAAATTAGGGTGTAGAACTTTAAGTGAGTAAAAACACAATTTTTTTGTGGTCCCTGTCGACAGGTATGACTCATAACTTTGCATGGGTCAGAACATGATACTGGTTTCGCTTGTAAAACCCCCACCAATTTAACACACTGCATTGCATTTCTCAGTTTCCTAATTGCTTTTTTATTTACTCATTGCATCAAGCGCATACATTTACACAAAAAATTGGTGGCAAGAAAAATATATGCGACTTTAAAAATACCTCCATTTCACCTTGACATAACACATACTCCCTGCAGAGAGGATGAGATTCTGGAGGAAAGGCTTAGTGTATGTTTAGGTAAAGCGTGGCTATGGTTCTGTTTACCGGCAGCTTGGTGATGTTTGTTTATCTAAGGAGATGTTGCAGGCACTGTCATGGAAAAAAGCTGTTGCATTAACGCAGAGAGGAGCAGAGCCATGGCAATGAGCCACTTCATACAAATCTGGAAAGAACAGCATTCATTTGAGGGCATATTCTGTCAAATACCAGTTTCAAAACTGATGAATCCTAATTTATTTTTGTAGGCTCATATATAATGTCCAGTTAGTAGAGTCCAGCAAAAAGTACAAAGTCTCAGCTACAACAAGTCCAGGTGGCTGAAATGCTTGGTCATTTATGCCACAAAAACTGAGAAGCAGAAGCTTCTCTCCACAATGCACACACAAACTTCTCTGACAAGTGCACTGTTTATATTCTTCTCTTTTTTTCTTAATATTCATTTTATGATTTTTATGCCAAACTCCTGATCGCACTTCAGTTGGTGAACGCATTTGGCAAAAAGAAAAGACGCTGAGTGCAAACAATCACCTTTTACTTTGATAACAAAGGCTTATTCATAGAGTTCCCTGACTGCAAGGTTTGTAACTGAGCCTGAACTGATAATACTCAGCTTTGACTAAACATTTATTTTTTTATTTTTCTAAACATTTAATGTATCTCAAGCAAATCTGTTGGGCTCCTTGTCATTCTGTTTCATGGATGTCTTCTGATCTATTTAGAACATAAGAGGGAAAAACAGAATATATAAAACACTAACGATTTCAAGAAGCAATTTCAAATGGCGACTTAAAAGACAGAATGTGTTCTTTATTCATGGCTGCATGGTCCACTTCTATCGGGACACGCTAATGTTGATCTCTGAAATAAATTACGTTAATGCATATGAGAGGCTCTGCTTGTTTTTTTGCAATCCTTCTGAATAACAATAGACACCATGACAACTATTCCAATTATCTATGAACATATTTTGAATGACTTCTTTCATTTCCTGAAGGGCTGATTGAAACGGACAGAGCCAAATGCATATTTGGGTGTAATAGATTCAACAGTTGTTTTCCAAATGAAGTTATTATGCTTATTATGTTTAAAAGCTCCATGATGAAGAGGAAAACCTCTCAATTTCAAGCTCGTCTGCCCCTGACAGACACAACACTTTGTAACTCTCCAGATAACATCATTAATGATTATAAGTGGAATGAATACTTTGTCACAGTCAAATGCTCAGCATACAAGTCACATAAAAGGGGCTTTAAACAGGACGCTGAGACACACAGACAGTGTAGATATTAGATTAATGACTCAGGGAGAATGAGAAGCTGTGATTGAGTGTTCCAGCGTATCACAGACCAGTTCATCAGAGCATTTTCTATACCTATGCCTGCTTGAAGCATAAAATCATGAAACAGAATGCAGGCCATAGAAACTTCCTACATGCTGGACTATATGGCCCAAAACGCAGAGGTGGAAGAAAGTCAGAACATTGATTTAAGTTCAATGTACTTTAAGATCAACACAGAAATTTGCTGTCACGTTTTATGGTCAAGGCAGTGTGAAAGGGAATGTTGAACTGGGAGTTGCGAAGTCACTACATAATGTAAATCATCCAAGTATTTTGACATGAATTTCACGATTTAAAACAGCAATTCAGTGGTTTCGACAGGGTCACAGACAGCAGGCAAAGACAATGCTAAATGCAATTTGAAGCAGTTTTTTTCTGTGAATTATTGGCTGCTAAGAGGATTAAAACCATTGGAATTCAAGGCACAATTAGAAAAAAAAAATAGTTTTCCATATTGTTTGGCTTGAACAATTCATAATAATATGTCATAACTGCAAAATGTATAAATATAAATCACATAAAATATTAACATAAAATATATTGTTAAAAAAGAAGGGGAAAAAGTAACTATAAACTATGAGAAAAATGTACTCCATGTACATCTGGGTCCTAAGGCAAAACCAATTAAGAACCACTGAATCACACAGTATAAAATAGTTAAAAACAAAACAAAAAATACCTGATACACTCTTAAGTAAAAGTCTTCTAAACAGTATTAACAAATTAGTGTTCTTTGGCTTGTAACGATAGCAGAACACTTTTTGGTGCTAAATAGAACCATTGTTATACACTTGAGAAAGAGCCATGCTTTGAAAGTGCTATATAAGACCTTAATTTATAAATATCCTTTTAAATAATAGTTTATTTGCATGTATATTAGTATATTTATATCATTAACAATAGTATTATTAATATTATTTTTTATATATTATTTATTAATATTGTTTTTGTTTTGTTTTTACCCCTCTATCTGCCTGGTCTTATCTTGTAGCCTCTATAAGGGTTTCACAGTTTAAAAAAAAAAAGGATATTGTGTCAATTAGAGACAATTTCACGATTACATGTAGAATTGTACCAAAAATGACAGCGCTCTAACAACAGTTGTTAGCTGAGTACCTTAATATGAATAAATACATAAAAACGTACAAAATAGAAACAGAAAATAGAAGTAATGAAGACCAAGTTCCAGTGAAATATCTTCACAATCCTCTATGATGCTGTTAAGTCATTATGTGTGTATTTTGAATGGCAGTTTCTTTCTGCATATCATTAGGGTTGTGACAAACATTTGAAATACATAATTGAGTAAAGAGATACAGTGTGTCTGTTCCATTTGTTTATGTAAAACTGATGTTTATAAGGCCAAAATTAGCAAAAATGGAGGGTATGTTAGTAATCCTTTTTTTATGTATGTTACTTAGTTATTAACTTTAACAGAACAGAGCTGGTCACACTTACATGTTCAAGAGAAAAAGGGAAAAGGTATGATTAGTACATAGCTAAACCGGTTAAAATTCGAAAGTTTTGACATTTGAGAAAGAAATCCTTTAACATTTCAGAGTATGTTAACAGTCTGTGCAGCTGAATGGTTGAACTCCTGAAAATCAGTAATGAGGTGTTTTGACAGGCGGGAATAAAGAGCCCTAAACTCCAACACAAAGAATCATTTCAGCATAAAAGTGTTCTTCAGGTTGATATATAGATTCTAAATAGAACTGTTAATACATGTAATGAAAGTTTCAAGAACCATCTTTTTTTTAGAGTGAGATTAAAACATTAACATTGCAATATTTTAAGGTTTAAAGTGCCCCTATATGGATTTTTGAAAATTACCTTTCATGCAGTGTGTAACACAGCTCTAAGTGAATGAAAACATCCTGCAAAGTTTTAAATCTGAAAGTGCACCGTGTGTAAAGTTATTGTCTCTCAAAAGAAAGAGTCGACTCTGAATCATTGAAACGAGTCGTTTTTAAAACGAATCCCAAGCCGCTTCATGTTGAGGTCAACATGAAACATTAGCATATTGCCCGCCCACTTGTTGGTCTTTTCGTGTTGGTCTGAATGAAAATGCAAAGTCATTCTTTGCCACTAGGTGCCGCTTTTGGAGCGGTAAAAATAGCGGTTATGGCTGTACACAAAGCAGCACTGCGCTCACAAACGCTGCTTTATCAGGCATTACAGGCATGATGAAATGAAAATGAGACCAATCGGACCAATCACCGCAGATTAGCATCACGCAAAAGAGGGATTTGGAAAAATGAATTGTTGAGCGAATCGTTTGAGAGTCGTTGAGCAAGTAAGGTAAAAATAAATGCATATTATGAGACAATGAAAGTGTTTTTTTTACCTTGCACGCATGTCAACCTGTGGTTGGGGACTCCCAAAACCAAAATATGAACCTTTAATTACTCATAATAGGGGCACTTTAAAGTTCAAATCGTTGTAGTTCATCACATTAACAATTTCCATAACCAGAAAGTACTGTTACTGTTTCTCGACATTTGAGTGTTACTACATCATGGTTTTGCGAGCTTCCCTCTTAACTCACGTTGCATCGTTTCACACCACATTGCTTGTCAACCGCTGAACTCATTCCCGGCACGTCAGACGTCAGTGGCCCCATGTCCTAACGGCCTATATGCTCAGAGACAGAGCCAGAGAGCTGAGACTGAAGAGGAGACACATTCATCAATAAGCCATTAGCAAGCCTGCAGTGAGCATCTGCAGCTGAAAGCTCCTTCTTACAGCCTCATTCACTGTCTATTCATTGATCCTAGCATGTGTTAACTGAACAGAAACATGGGCGCGACATCAGTGACACCGTCACTGAGCCACTGAGCTAGTGATTGGCCATAAGGGAGGGCTGGAAAACTAGGAGGAATAACGATAATGATTTGATGCTTTATGAGGCATCAATCATTTGTGAATGAAAGTATTCCCAGTCAACACATGAGATCACGCGATGATCACAGTGATATCACACCATTCTCATATGGTGATACTCACAGTGTGAGTAATATATGAGCTCATTGTGAATTCAAAACGTTGAGCGGGTTGAGAGAAAGCAAATCAAATATCAGTCACCGAGGGGCATTCTACTTCTTGTTTCTCAACACTATCACAGTGATATCACAGTGCACTCACATGATGAGCTCATGAGTGCACACCCAGCTAACAGATTTCTGTTATAAGATACAACTGAAACATGCATTACCATCGTGGTGAGTAGTGTTTGCTTTAGTTGGGCTCTTGACCCTTGACTTTATAACATTATATTTTTTGGGGCTGCTGCAACTGTGTTTGTAAAGCACATTTGTTATGGCAAGGAAAACCAAAAAGAGACTGCAACCAGGTGATATTGGTTTGTTATTGATGATAACACAGTCACCACCTAGATTCAATATGCAGTCTTGGTGAGGTTTTGTTAATCTAAAGTTTCTGATTATAATAGCTCTGTGATTATACAGTATAGGATCCAGCAGTCTCATAGTCATTTATGAAGGATTATAAAAGCATAAGACACAAACATTAACTACTCTGTCATTTAAACACAAAGAGAGACATCAAGAATCAGTGTATGAATCTCAACAATGGTGACAATCAAAAGCTTCATGCTGGAATGCATGCTGGGTACCTAGTCTCTGTGCAGTAAGTGCACTTTGACCTCACATTAGTATGAGCTCACAGTGAGGGCACTGTGAGGTTACACTTTTAGCTCACTGTTACCTCACATTGTGACCTCATCACGAGTATCCTGTGAGCTCATGGTGAGATCACTGTGAGATCAAATTGTTGACTGGGTTAGTATAGCAAATTACAAAAATTAAACAGATAAGAATATTAATGAACATCAGTTAACTTTTTTTTTTCCAAAATGTGATATATTTATATGTAATATATTATATTATTTTATAATATTTTTTGTCTGTGTGGTTCTGTTTTGATTTTTATAATCCATGTTTTTTTCTCCGTATGAATCTTTTTGGGAAATATGGATAAATATATTAATAAAACATAAATATTATTTACTGTGATCATTCTGTTCCACATCTTTCATGCCTAAAAATAATTAAATTTCCTCTTTTTTTGTCTAAAATCTTTTTTGTGACTTACGGTATGACAAATCAAGTGTGACCAGGCAATCATGAGTGACACAAGGATGGCTATATATATTTTAAAGAACATTGTCACAGAGGTGATAACTACTATGTGCAAACTTGACAGACATATGGCCATCCATAAATGCGTTCACACACCGCACACAAATAGGCAGAGCAGCCTGAACACACATAACCCTTCTAAGAATTTCTTTTGACACATTAGATGTTTTATTCTGTGGAAGGATGACGTTTCAGGCTTAAAAGTATAATTTAAAAGTTACATTTTACCACATATAATTAGACCTAATTAACTATGACGGACAAATAAAAAGATGTTGGCAGTCTAACACACCAATTATGATGACATTTTTTCTCTAGCAGAGATTGCATTTAATTATCATGCTCTTTCCTCTACCTCTCAGAAACCACACCACTGCAGCACAAGGTAATTTTTTTATCAGTCACATTTTATATATATATATATATATATATATATTTTTTTTTTTTTTCTATTGAATGTTTCTGCAGTCTCTTATCATTCTTGTCACTCACCATGTCTTTCCTCAAATGACACTTGGGAGTTTGTGCAGCCAGAATACAAGTTCTTAAAGATCTGTCCATCTCTGTGGCACAATCACTCTCACACCTCAGTTCAGTTTATAATATCAGATGAATTAATTTTAACACCAATTCCTAAGCTGGTAATAAATTCATGTTTGGATAGACCAGCCAGCATAGTTTGACTGTTTGTTTCACACTAAAATATATGCCTTAGCTATTCTTTGTACAGGATGTTAATGAGTCTGAGCAAAATTCAACAAACAATAAATAAATAACACCCATGTCACCCATATGAGTTTCTTTCTCCTATGAAATACAAAAGGTTAATTTTTGAATCTTCAGTTATTAATATAAATTTCTATTCTATTGTAACATTTTTTTTTTTTTAATTCCTTTTCCCCACCCACGCTTTGGGACACACATCTCAGGGGTCTCTAGTTCCTGTCATGCCCAGATCCTCCCTCAGCCCACCATCAACCCCACAACTGTGCCCTGTCTGCAATCTCAGGTCTTAACCACTGCTAGCTATAAACTGCAGATTGCATATATTCCTATATTCTTAATTATAGTTATTATATTTAACTGAACAACAAATTAGTCAATATTAGCCACAATATAAAAGTCTATATAGCAATGTATTGCCAAATAAAAGTGCTTTGAAATTTCAAGCACTGGCCACTTGTGTGGCGGAAAAGAGCCTTTTTTGCCCTTTACCTTAGTCTATTCCTCAAAAAAAGATTTAGACATGTTTTAATGTTTATTTTAGCACAAACCTTACAGATTGCATTTCCTCAAAGGTTGATATTGGATCCTTGTGAAGTCCAACTCTTTTTTCATGTTTTTTTTTTTGAAGCCAGAGTTGCAAGTAGTGCTCTTTGTTTTGATGTTGAGCTGCAGACTGACATTTATTAAAAAGAGAGCGAGAGAGAAAGAGAGAGAGAGAGAGAGAGAGAGAGAGAGGGAGTGCAAGAGACAGAAATACAGGTGTTAGATGATTTGATGCTCGTAGATAAACAAATATAGTCATTTTACACTGTGATTAAAAAAGACTTAGAGCACAGTCAGCGTGATGGACATTTTGCGTTTTCTCAAAGGCTAAATGAAGATGGCTGAATGACCTGCAATTTTATGCCCACAGAATTAGACTTGCGATTCAGGCCCATCTACAGTCATTATCAATGAACCATTTATAATAGTGAAGGTGTTGTCAGCTGGACAGGTTAAATTTGCTGAGATTGTATTTCCTCCCACTGCACAAAAGCATAAATTCCTGCATTTACAGAAAGGAAAAATGCTATAATGATTCACCGTTTTGTTGTATCCTATAATGGAACATGTTGTAGGCAGAGTATCTTACTGGCAGAGTATTTCAAGACGATCATAATTAGAAATCACACACTCCACCATTCGTCCCAAGGGACAAAGCATCACATGCGCTTGCTTTAATATTTCCTGAAAGAGAAATCCGGCTTTATTTCTTTGTACTGAAATACAAGTGTCTGTGTCTCTAAAATGCCATAGAATTAACCCACATGTGTTGAAATGCCAGATAAATCCAGCATTGTCTGTTAAATAACACAGATATCCAATGTTCACCATGACGTACCAAAGAACAAGCCGTTTATCTCTCTTAAGGTCATTTTCAATACATGCATGGCAAGAATGCTCTATTGTGCAGGCACAGCTAAATGACTTTTATTGTTGTAAACATTTCTAAGCTGTCAAAAGCACTTGTTGTGTTTATATATATTTAAAGTTTGAGGTCAAGAAGATTTATTTATTTTTTGAAATGTATACAAAATGTGTGTATTATTCAGCAATGATACATTAAACTGGTGATAGGAGAGTGTCAGTAAGTATTTTTACATTGTTACAGCACTAATAATAAAAAGAAACGTTTCTTTGCACCAAATCAGCATATGAGAGTGATTTTTGAAGGATCACGTGACCTTTAAGAGTGGAGTAATGGCTGCTGAAAATTCAGCTTTGCCATCACAGGAATAAATTACATTTTAAGACATTAAAACAGAAAACAGTTAGTTTAAATTATAATAATATTTCAGAATATTACTGTATTTTCGATTAAATACAGCCTTGGTGAGCATAAGAGGCTTTTGAGGGTTATTGTATATACTGTATATATATATATATATAATTTTTTTTTTTTTTTCACAAAATAGCTGACAATGTGCTACAACAGTGACCTAATCCTGATGGTGTATATTAGAAATAATCCCTTATATTAGTAGAGCTAGTGCAGAGATTCATTTCACAAGCCCTCCAACAACACAACATTTTGAGTCTTAAGGTTATATGGAGGACAGATACTCTTTGCCATTTATTTCACTGTGGGAGCTTACAGTGGATATCCACAGATTTTCTTCTTTTGGTTAGTGTTCATTATAAAAACAAGCCACACTTATCAAAACCTCAAGTAGTTACGCTCACAGACTACAACAATAAGAGTCTAACCAGAGGAAAACTTCAGAGTTAGACATTTTATAAGCAAAAACTGGACACAGAGAACTTTTTTCTTATCTACAATAGCTATTACTTCATAAATATTGTCTATGAATTCGTATTTATCTTCTTTTCATTTGTTTTTCAGAGAAGTTTGAGCATGTGCTGTTTTGAAGATAACATGGCGCACAGCTATCGACACAAGCGTAGCAGCCCTTTATTCTGAAAATGGTTTTGTTCTTCCTTCATGCCTACATAATGATGATTTGCTTTAATAGGGCACATGAGCGGTTGTCCAGTGATCTCCTTTACTTCGTATCGCCACATGTTCCTGGATAACGTGATCCTGTCCTACTCAACCGCCACGTCCATCAGCCATAGGATCTTTTGATCCCTGTGATGTGTAATTAACACAGAACCAGATGTTGCCATCTTTAATACATGGCATTAATGCACTTAAGAAGGATTTACTAAATTGGGGGTGTCAGCAAGATGCTTCCAGAGACCCAAACTAATTTCTTTGCATAGACTGATGAAGCTAAAAATGTCTCCCTCTGTCCATCTGTTGTTAAGGGTCACGGCCTAGTCTTCTCTGCCATTGCTAATGCTCTTAATTTTCACCCAGCGATGTCTTTTCACTACATTCACAGAGAGTTTAAAGGGCCAGAGGTCCCATAAGCCCGCAGCAGGAGGCAAATCAGCCTGAAACCTCATCAATTAGAGATGCATAGGAATGGAAAAACAGCCCCTGGAAGATGCGGTGGGAGGGCTGTAAGCATTTCTTACTAAGAATGTCAGTCTTTTTGACGGAAATTCAAAGAGAGTACCAAGGTTATGATCTGTGGTCAAACTGGTTTTAGAAGATTTGGAAATACTTGTTTGCTACTCACTGTCAAGCAACTTCATCTGAGATTTAGACATCTGCTTCTAGTGTGTGGAAAGTTAAAGGAATAGTCAATCCAAAATATAAAATATTCTGTGATCATTTACTCACCTTTATGTCATTCACAATCTGTATACTGTTACTGCTTTCATTGAACACAATTTTCAAGTATCTTCATGTAGTTATTGTCCATACGACAGCACGTCTGTTCAGCTCCTAAAAAGACCAAAAAAACACCACTGAAGTATCATAAAAGTAGTCCACATATGTTATATTCAGTCTTATTGTGCAGTATGAGTCATACAATAGCTATGTGAAGAACAGACCGAGGTGAATAGTGTGACTTCACAATAATGTGAGTTGCAAAAATTTTGAAATATTGTTTACACAAATTGGAAACTTAAGCATATACCAGTGTTGACATGTCAGATAAGATATTTCAAACATAGGTATTGTTTTTTGACATAAGACATTCTATCAAAACAAAGCTTTATAAAATGATTCAATCCCAGTTGCTTTATAAAATGATTCACTATTTCAAAGTGATTGAAACAGCACACCGAGGACATCTACTGGTCAAACATTTAAAGCAATGGAAATACGTGAAGAACAAACAGCTGCCGTTACATAATGTGTATATGAACACATTTGTTTGAATTAGTCTGATTTCTTTATACCTAACTTCAATAAAACACTGATTTAAGACCTATAGCTAAATATTTGACACTTCGCTGAAGAACCAACTCCCATTTGGCTTTAAAACTTTTAATCAGTTTCGAAGTGTTTGAAAACAGTATGCATAATGAAGCATTGCTGAAGTGTGACTTGGCCTGTCTGATCCAGCTCTGAACCATTGATTCAAAAAAGAAGCTTCAGAAATGTTTTAGAGCTTAACAAAACACTTTTCGACATCACTGTTTACACTATTCATTATTTATTTCTCATTCAAATTTTGTGCTCGTTGTCCAACTAGATTTTTCAACACACATCAGTCTCAGCTGTAAAATCAACTGCAAACATGAGCTCTTACCATCAAGACATCACCATAAGCTGTCGTTCACATTACAGCTGAAGCACTTAATATCTACATTGCACCCCCCATAAAACAGCATTTTATGGCTTTTTCGTTTATGTTCATAGGACTGGGGGGAAAATGTACAAGCAGAACTGAACACCCATGAGTTGCCACGATCAAGGATGGCAGGCTTCTCACAACACTTCATAGTCCAGTCCAAAATTGCACCAGAAATAGAAGGTCATCCAGGGACTTACATATTGTTTTTCACCTCCTATATAGTAGGGAATTATGTGATTTTGGATGCAGCCTCTGTATACGCCTGGAAGCAAGCAAGTGCAGTTAAGACTTGGATAGCTTTCTCCAGGTATTATAGACCTCTTGGTTCTCAAGTATATCATGAACAAATACAATTGACATTTACCCAGATGTCCTGAAGGGAATATGGGATTGGAACAAAATGAGAGTGAGTAAATAATGACATAATTTTCATTGTTCAATTGAAACTATTTATTTAAAAGTTGGGGTTTCTCATGACAACAGATTTAAACAACTTGGCACATTTGACACCACAAAAGCCTAAAAGAGTCTTTTTCAATACACCAGCTTCCAGAGTTATATAAGCAGAGGGCAATCTGTAATAGAGGTCAGACTGTCTGGTTTATGGCCAGTTTGTGCTAAAGATTGCAGTGACATGCCAGGGGCAGTGCTGCAGGCCCAGCAGCACCTTTCCTGTTCTCCTCTGAAACCCTGCTGTGTTCAACCTTTCACAGGTCATCGACTGCTGCTGTTAATTGTTTATTATCCTTGATGTTTTGAAGTACTAGCTCAGCCCTGATTGATGGCTCTCTCATCTACAGACTCATAAAAAGATGCAGAAAATGGGAGAACGGCAGAGAGGTTGTGGAACTGTTTGAGCAAAGACAGCTTGACTATAGTAGAGTAAAAAGAAAAGTGGCGTTTTTGGATTTGAAGGAACTGGGTTTGATGTATTTTGTGAAAAGCCCTTTTAAAGGTCTGTAAATGTCAAAATAGCAGAGCTAAAGCCAATGTGACCCGTTTTTAATGTTAAAATATTCTGTAAACACATCAGCACTGAAATCCAACAGCACTGATTTATTTTGCCTGTAGGAGCCACAAAACATCAAACTTTGTATTTTATTCCTTTTTGGGGCTTTTGAATTTGGTTCTGTTCTTTGTTCTGACTGATAATGAATGGATGCTGATTGAATTCAGCAAATTAAACGAGTTCAGATGTCAACCTGTGAAAGGAATCACCATTTCAATCTGGGTGACCTTCATCTCCGTGGGTTCTGTTCTTGGGCTCTGGCACAGGTGACCTTTCATCCTCCTGGCTGTATTCATGTACTGTAGTTATCTTATCTCATGCATACAGACCAGTAGTGTAGGGCTTCTCCACTACCCCTAGTTAAAAAAGACTGACAATTTGCGTGTCATTATTGAAAAGGAAAGGGATACAGTGTGGCAGAGGAGTGATGGAAAAATACTAGAAACTCTCTGCCATCACTCTCTGACTGAGAACAAGGATGTCCACTTATGCTTATGATCCAGTTCTTTTTAGTTAATCAAACACACACAGCACACCAGTGATCTATATATTATAGATCAGTGTGGCGCACCAGTGTCTGATTCTCTTAAAACTCTTAAGAGCCTGTTCATTTAGTCAGTGAATCAAAAGCATATAGCGAACCAATGTAGTCTGATTCCCGAATGAAAGTCTCTCACGAGCCGGTTTGTTTTAGTGAATCAGAAGCATATACAGAACCAGCGTTGTCTAACTCCTGAACGAAAGAGCCAATGTAGCCGTGACTCTTATGAGCTGGTTCATTTTAGTAAATTAAACAGCGTATAGATTCCCAAATGAAAGACACTTACAAGTCACTTCTTTTTAGTGAATAAAAAACATATGGCGTGACCATTATTAGCCTGCGTCACAAACCAATGACTTGCCAATGCAATGCACTTACATGCACTATGGTGCAGTACTAAAGCATTATAGACATAATAGTTGCCTAAGACTTTCTGTAAAGCTGCTCTGAAACGATGTGTACTGTGAAAAATGCTGTACAAATAAAACTGACTTCACTTCACTTGACTCTTAAGAACTACATATTTTTAGTGAATCAAATTTAAAAGCATTCCTGAGCAAATGATTTTATGAGTCGGTTCCAGTGTAGCCTGATTCCTGAACAAATTCTTCAAATAGTTTTAATTTTAATAGTTCTTTTAATAGCTCAAAAGGATGGTTTGAATCAATCTAAACTTTACGTAACCAATAAGAGTGTTTAATGATCATATTATTATTTTCAGTGATGTCCGTAGCAAAATAAAGTGAGGTGTTTGTGTCATTCATTACTGATGAACTGTCCATTAGACAGCATGTTGTTAAAGATGTACTGTAGTATACATTTGCTAGACAGGTTTTAGTGTAACAGCAATGAACTGATGTAATGCATGTCTGTAATAAAGGATGGTTAGGGGCACCTTTGCGGTAAATACAAAATTCTGTAGGAAATACCACCATTTTTATGACTTTTTTTTTTTTTAGTTATGAAAAGCGGGGAAACTGTAGAAACTCACCCTTGGCTGTCTGAAACAGTTTGTATTAAAATGGCTTTTAAGAGTTACAAGGAAGAGGAGAATTTGATTAATGTAAACTATGGACTGAAAACTTCAGACTAGAGATTTTCCACAAAGATTGCATCTATAGGGCATCAGTCATTCTTAAGGAGGCAGTGCAATGTGTGTATGAGTTAGTGTATTTATTCTCCCTACAATCGGGCACGTACGCTTCCAGACATTGATTTATGACATTCATCAATCTCTTCCCGACATACTTTCATGTTCTGACATGACAGAAATAAGGTGTTATTATTGATGCTATACACTGGCCGCAGAGGGCAAAACAGTGAGTGTGGAGAATCAAGATTTCCCCATCTGGCTTTACACTCCTCCTGCCCAGGCACAAACACTAGTTACCCCAGGGTGAGATACCAATCTTCCCCTTCCTGCAATCAGAAGCCCAAATTCAACCAAGTATCAGGCAACTTAAGTTTTTTTTAATCCAACCAGAAATTCTCCAGTTATTAACAGCAAAACCTGCTGTCAGCATTTTGAATTGTATCTTGCCCATCCCCATATTTTTGAGCTTGCTATTTTAGCAGGACCATACCTAAAATAAAAAAAAAAAACTTTTTTTTTAATTAAAAAGCCTTTTTTTAAATTAAAAAGCAATAATAAAATTTGACTTCTACACAGCAAATGTACGACTTTCTAAAATGAATTCATATGCTACCTTCAAATCATGTTGGAATGATCATATTTACACGTTGAGCTCTACAGTAAAGCTATAATTACCAGTGAGACATGCACCTGCATTACATTTATGCAACCTGAGTGATTTATGTATGCATGGTATCTAACAAATAATTTTCCCACAATATGACTTAGCTTAGTCATTCATGTGCATGTAATTTGTAATTATGGTATTTCCGACTGCACTTAAAGGCTTATTTAAACCCAAACTTTCTGAGTTGTGTGTGTGTGAGGGATGAAATGGTATTGATCATAAGTTACGTAAGATCGCACAATTTAGTCTGAAAGCATTTTGCTTTCTGTCTTCGTCGGGAAGTTAAATAGAAAAATATATATATTACGTTACACAGCAAGCCTATGTTTTTCCAACCAAAGCTGACTTTTCAAACCTGTTAGAAACTTACTTCCCAAGATGATGTGAAAAGAGCAATACTACATCCAGCTGTAATGGATGTTAAAAGTGAAGTGTGTCATTTTTACAAAGAAAAAAAAAAAAACACTTTTAGACCACTTTAATGTGCAAAGACAAATTTAAGAGAGCTAGGTTGTGTTCCATGAAGAGTGAGACTTTCAAAACACTGCTATGTTTGCCTGAGCAGGTCAAAGAGGTCAATAAAACCTGGAGAAAGCTATCCATTAGATTTATCATTGGTCTTAATGCATGTTGGTCACTTGGTGACCATAATATAAAAAAAAATATTTGTACTGAAACATTTGTAATGAAGTATTGTATAAAATACTTTTTAGTCAAAATACATGTTTATTTTAAATGACCATTAAAGAAGAATGGAATAGTTATGACCAGGGCCATTTCAAATTAGGTGGTCATCTAGGGTGCCACCATCTAAAGGGGGCACCAGTGACCACCATCTCCTATGAAATATTTAAATTAATCATATCACTATTCTAATCAAATGCATTGGTTGCCATCTCATTTGTATAATATCTTGTATGAAAGGGATAAAATAGAAAGTTTAAAACATTAGAATGTCATTAAAATCATTATTTCATTCACAAACGATCTGCCTAATTCAAATTTATGTAATGAAAAGGCAATGATATATAACATTTCTGTCTTTGTTTGGCAGTTTATTAATTCAATTTACCTATTTTTTTGTCATTTATTACCAATAAGCATTTCATCTAGTGTGCCAAAATGGCCAGAAATGGCCATGGTTATGACATCCACCAGTAGGGGATAACTGTTGTTGCTAATCATTTAAACCTTTTGTTTCTGTCAGCTTCTGGATGAAATAATGGAGAGTTTGAGGTTGGGACAGATGAGAAGCAGGATAAAAAAGGATAGTAGGAGTGCTCTGGAAACTTTCTTTTTAAAGACATTTCTGAGAATTATTTTTGCAATTCCATTTGGTGCCACTAGTGTCACAGAAATTACACTTCAACATCTGTCCCTTCAGAGGCAATGTTTTCACCAGAATACATAAGGTTATATGGAGAGTTCCAATGCAAAAGCCTCTAAAAGCCATCTTGGACGAAAATGAGATAATGATACTGAGTGAATGCTCTCCATACATAGTATACGTTCATCAAGTACTTTCACTTCAATGCACTAAATCCCAGCCTCAACCCATACAGAAGTACTAGTACTTACATAGAAACCTATACATAGTAGCCAGAAAGAAATGCTCATTTTAAAGAAAAACGTCAGATGTACTTAGAGGCTTTTGCATCTGAACTCTTCATATGTATTATAATTTTTTTTAAAAAATGGGCTTAATATTCCTTGCTCGCTGCTCCTTGTGAGATATGCTTAGCTAAGTTACTCTGATTGCTTTACAGCATCTCATGAGATATGTACTCATACGTATTAATGTCCTGGTTCTGCTAAGAACAACAGTGTTCTTGTCAGCAGAGCTCATCCGCGCTGTGTGATGCTCTCTGATTTATGTCAACCAGAAACACTCTTTATGCAAATGGATTATTGAGGAAGTGGTAAGACAGATCAATAAAACACTCACATGATCATGGTTTAACAAAGTGCTGTTGGTTCTTGGCCACTTCCGGATAGAGGATGATTTACTGTGGCTTGAGGTCAAATTTCATTTACTTTTCTGCAGGGTAAAATGTTAGAACCATAAAATGGCTGAACAGAGGATCATCGTTTCACCACAACTTAATTTAATACAGCGCTCTCATATTGACTTCCTTTGCTAGAATATTCTGATGTATGCATGTTGACTTTAGGCTGTGTAAACAAATGCAATTCATTGCCATTCAAAATATAACTGAAGCCTTGAAGACACCCTTGCAATATTTGCATACTAAATTATGATCGGTCTTTTATTTCTTGTACTGTATGTTTACAAAGAACTAATGCCTACATGCAGTACATACAGCATAATATTAAAGTAGATTCTGGGGTATTTAAAGTAGTAGAAAGGCAATGTTTGCAATGCAAATGACCAAAGAGTATAAATGGTTGTTAAGGGGTTATGAAAAGCAAATTAATAAAAATAAAGAAAAATAAGGCTTAGGGTATACGTGATGAGCACAGTCACCTATGAGATTCCCATGAATGCAGTTTTTAACACTAGACCACACAGTGGCTCGCAATCAGACGACAAGATGTGCAGAGGGAAAACATCACTCCTTTTCTTTTAATTAGTCGTAGCATTTCGCAATTAAAGCTCTTCATTGACTTCATGCAATCATGTCCTCATCTCTGAATCCACCATCATGATGATGGCTCTTCACCACATCTTACCTCCGCCTAATGACTTTTCACTTATCAGGGAGAAGCGTGTAAGTCGACAGAAAGGAAAAGCAAATGTCTGTTCGTGCTTCCCAAAGAGGCCCCATAAATGATGTGTGATTTGAATTACGACTTCTTGGGCAGAGCCACAAGTACTATTAATAAAATGAATATGATGAAAATCTGAATCACACTGATTCAAATCTGCAGTAGTGGTGGAAAAAAGTTGGCCTTTCTTTAATGAAAGTGGGTTACTATCATGCCTTTAATAGCTTCTTTTATTGTATTATTCTCACTTGTAAGTCAGTTTGGATGACGGCATTTGATAAATGAATAAAAATAAATACGAACACTTAAATGTCCCTGTAGTATCGTTCCTGGGGTTCATTACAGGCCTTAAATTAACTTAAAATTTCATGATGTTGCAATAGGTTTCAAGACAGATTAGATAGAGATATTCCTTGTATTTATGTGAGAGTGTGTTGATGTAAAGGCCTGTTTGCTCCATGAACTATAACAATAACTATATTAGTGCAAAAACAACAGACGATAACATTATGTTTATTGTAAGTGCATGCTGAATTAATGTCATCTACTACTACAAATGCACAAACTCTTTAAAGTCAGATTGGCTGTCATTGTTTTTATCATTTATCAGCCAGAAAAAAAGGTGATTCCAACAATATTGTTCCTCTCTTTCATTACTGTTATAGTTATAGTTATTGTCCTTGATGTATACACCTCTTAAGTTTGTGTATTTAAACCTCTCTCTTATTCTATCTGGCCACAATGTAAAGGAAATATTGAAAATATCTTAAACATTTGACATGCATTGTTTCTCGTTATTTTTTTAGCCATATACCATCAAAAGGCCTGTTAGACATTCACAGAGCTCTTCATTGATGTACAGGCCAGATGCATTGTGGTTGCTCAGTGTTTGTAGGCAACGGAAGCTCAAAGAGATCGATCATCCCTTTCAGCGACGGCCGCCACTACGCTGGAGATGTTCCCTTAGCATGCAGTGCTCGCTGCGTATGAAACAATGCTAATGGCACTAACAGCACGCTTCCATTGTACGGCTCTGAATGCTGCGGACATTTTTTACTCCCTTGCCTCAGAACCGCACTCCTGTCTAACTGTCACACGTCTAACTCATTAAGACGAAGGATTGGGGATTTGCAGAGAGAGAGCGGCAGGAGATGAGCGGCCAATTAATGGAAACAAATTGTGTTCAAAACAAAGCTGCCTTTACTCTCATTGTTTCTGAGGTCTCTGCTGGGGATTAGAGGAGATTTTGTGAGCTTGCTAGTGTGTATCTGTAACCATTCTGAAGTGGCCACTTGCCTCCTAGACTAAGGTGAAAATTAATGGCATGGATGAGGTTAAAATCCAAATTTTAATTTTACTTTTGGCTTTCTGCCACGTCTTATTCAGGAAAGTAAATGATGGGAAGAGTTAGAGGAGCAGGATCAGGAAATAAGCCAGGAATTGAACTTGAGTTGCCCTCATGAGCTCCACTGCACAATGTGTCGATGCCTGTGTGCTAAATGCTAGACCCAGACAAATCCATATTATTACATGACAAATTCAAACCTTAATTACTAGAGAGAAAGGAAAAGCTGACTCTAGATCAGCAACTGCGAGCAAATTTATCTGCTGTCTTCATTTCTAAAATGATTTTTTTTAGAAATACATTACATATACTACCATTTGAAAGTTGCATTCACACAAGAAGCTTTGTAAAACCAGCGAAATATAGATTTTCCTCCCACCTTGTATTTTGTCCATCACAAAAGCAAATGCAGGTTTCTTGGGGGAACGCAAAAGCATTGAAATATATATATATTTTTCTCCCATTACATTTTGTTTACCATCACCACGTCCCTTTAAGGGTTATTTTGAATTATAATAACATTTCACAATATTACTTTTTTTAATGTACTTTTGATAAAATAAATGCAGCTTTGATATTCATAAGAGACTTCTTTCAAAAACATTAAGAAATCTTACCGACCCCAAACATTTGAATGATAGTGTACATATAAAATATAGTTTTCATACTGAAGGATAAAAATTGTGCTACAAATATACAAGACATCCAGTGGTTGTGGGGTTTTGTTGGATCAACGTGTTAACCCTGTTGAAGTCGGTTGGTGTTTGTCTTCACAGAATGACCATGTGCATTCAGAGTTTGTCTTGTCTTGGAATGTTTGATCAGTCTGGTAAGATTTTCTATCAAACCCTGACCTAATCTGACTTCATCGCAAACTGTTGCCAAGACGATGAGGTATAAGCATCCCTGCCAAATCCATAGAAACCAATGTGCCTGCCTTGATAAACAAGAAAAAAAATGACATGATTAATCAGAACTTTCGCAAGTGAACATGTTTAAGCTTTGATTATGCGCAGTAATGACATCATAATTGTTGTTTTTTAAACACAGTTAACACATTTATTCAATTTAACATTCTAACAGTCATTATGATATCATAATGCCCATTGATGTCATTGCTAAATTTCATTTTAAAAATTTCATGAACAGGGCACAAAAGAATAATCTAATTTTATTTTTGCAATAATTCTTTAAGTTTACTTGATAATAAATTTTTTGCAAGTGCAGTTTCATCAGGTGGCCAAAACTTTCCCACACTGGCCTCGGGCCAGCAGGCTATCTTTATTGTTGAGCCCTGGCATATAGTATATATAAACAGCTACAGTTGCAACCCTGTCCTGTTCATTTCCTTTCTGTGTGAAATATGACAGTTACGTGTTCCAACATTCAAAGCACAACAGCCAGCTTTAGAAAGATTGAAATGTTGCCATTTGTTTGAATCTGTGTGAACCAGCCTTTAGAATAGTTAAAATCCCTTTGCCATTTTCGATCATAATGATTTAACTGCCCTGTGACCAAGCTGTTGTATTACCACAAAGGCTTTTCAATGGCTAATGGACAGATCAACTTGATTTCAACCATTTTATTGGACAAACTCATCTCACCGCTATCTCCCTTGCTCTCGGCACTGTGGGATTCGGTTTTCCAGACACAATGAGAGACTGGTGACATCATACAGAATGGATCGCTTATATCTGTGTGAAACAGCTTGGTGCAAAGCATCGTTATATTGCCTTTTTATAATACTTATTTCTGTCATCTCTGTCTGTGAAAAATTACTATTGAGCGATGGAAGGAAGAAACAATGGGCTTAGGAGAGCTGGAGGCTGGGATTGATCTCCTTTAGTTGCAAAAAAGTAAACAAGAGAAAGAAACAGGAACAGTAGCAGTGCAGACTGGGAATTTGTAACCTACTCCAGAATTTATCCACTGCCCACAGAAAGAAATGTGATATAACTCTACCGAGCTGTTTGTTATCCACAAAATATCTCAAGTTTCCAGTGTGAACAATTACAATTAACACCACAACAATCGAGAATCAGGGTGGAATGATTAATAAAAATAGCAACCGCTTTAAAAGATTCCAGTAAGCTTCGAGGCAGTGTTGGGAAAGCTACTTTAAAACTGTAGCTTGTAAAGCTACAAGCTATTAATAATTTAAAGTAGATAAACTACAGTCAAGCTACTCTACTGAAAAAAGCAGTTATCTACACAGCTACTGTAACTAGCCAAGGGGGCCACATATTTTAAAATGTGCTATATAGTTTATAATTTAATCAGAGCAGAATTTTAAGTCTAGAGCTGAGTCGAAAACATATATATTTATGCACAGCGTTCATGTTTCATTATAAAAAAGATGCTAAATGCCGCCAGACTTTCCTGTTTGTTACTCGAAAAGCTACAATGTTTCAAATACCGTTGTGCTGCTGAAAATGTAGTTAAGTTAGTAGCATCGCTATTTTTAGTTAGTTCCTCTCTAATACTGCTAATCTTAGAGGTGCATGTCTGTGGAATGACGTTTTTACATGAAACCTCTGTCATATGGTGAATGACAAACACATGATGCAGTCTTCTTATTTGGAGAAGAGTCAGGATTCTTCTACAGGTGGATTTTGTCAAGCTGCAGTATACATTTCTACGGCTTTGCTGTGCTGTGATTTACAATAGTGGTGACAGAACCCA
>JAFVLL020011711.1:0-30509 GCA_021397915.2 Tor tambroides
GATATTTTCTCAATATTTAGATTTTTTTGCACCCTCAGATTCCAGATTTTCAAATAGTTGTATCTCGGTCAAATATTGTCCTATCCTAACAAACCGTACATCAATGGAAATCTTTTTTATTTATTCAGCTTTCAGATGATGTATAAATCTCAATTTCGAAAAAAAAAATGGACTCTTATGACTGGTTTTGTCCACCAGGGTCACACACACACAAATATATATGTATATGTATATATACATATATCTTCTTCCTCTTATTATTTTTATCATTACTGTAGCTCAATAGCACTATGGTAACGTTTTATTAAAATCAGCTTAAATTAGATGCCAATAAAATAAATACTAACATGACGTATAAATACTTTTCAATTTAAATAATACATTTCCCATTACAGTAATAAGAATGTGACCTATATGCACTATGGAAATGAAAATTGTGCTTAATGTGCTTAAATGTCATGAAAAAAAAAATACTGGTGTCTTCATGCAAAATATACTTTGAACTATGACGTACTCCTAAAAACATGAATAAGGTTTTGTCAGATTCACTTCATGACTGTTTGTGAATCATTTCATGTGTCTGTATTTTTGTGTCCATGATTCAGATCTGATTTTCTCTCTGTCTCTCTCTCAGCTCGCTCACAGAGAACGCGTTATGAAGGACACTGTAGCTGAATATCTAAAACACACACACTCGCCTGCTTCTCTAACAGCGCTGGTGAAAACAGAATCAAGCCGTCGGCATCTCAGAATACAGACACACATCCAACCTGATCACACTATGAACTGTCAAATCCGACACTGCAAAGGCTTCTGGGAGCAGATGGAGCTGCGTGAAATCAGCTTTCATGAGCCTTTCATAAAACTCAGATTTGACTTACACTTACCAGGTTTACACTGTACACTACCAGCCAAAAGTTTTTGAACATTAAGATTTTTAATGTTTTTTCTAAAGTCTCTTCTGCTCACCAAGCCTGTATTTATTTGATCCAAAGTACAGCAAAAACAATAAAATTTTGAAATATTTTTACTATTTAAATTAACTGTTTTCTATTTGAATATATTTTAAAATGTAATTTATTCCTATAGGATCAAAGCTGAATTTTCAGCATCATTACTCCAGTCTTCAGTGTCACATGATCCTTCAGAAATCATTCTAATATTCTGTTTTGCAGCTTATATACCTTTTGACTGGTAGTGTATGTTACAAAGCCAAATCAAACAGCACTGACTTAAAGTAACAGACAAGAAACATTACATGCTGAAGTTTAAGTTTAAATCAGCAAACAGCACTAATTAAGTAGACATATACATAATGGCCAAAATCTGCATAATGCAGTCAGTGATGCAGTGGAAATCGCAGTTTGAATCCCTGAACGTAACTCTGAACGCTTGTAATATTCAATAGTAGTAAGCAAAACAGCACTAACAAGCAATGCATCTCCAAGAGAGCGTTCAGTCGCAGTAGGATCCCAAAGGCAAAACTGATTTCCTTCAAGTCAATTTAAAAGCTGTTTGTTTGGAGTGAAATGTCAACAAGTAACTCACAGGAGGAGGCCGTGCAAACCGCTGGGACTTCTAGTGAAGCAGAGCCAGTTTCTAAGCACAGCTTGTGCTGTAAATTCAGCCTGTTTTTGGTCAATGAACTGGAGAAGAGCTCCAGCGGAGTCAAACCAAAGGTTAAAGTAGTTCAAGCAGCTTTTACACACTCCAGATTCCTCTTTTCTCCATCCAATCAGGATTCATGCCGGGCATTGTAACCAATCAGAGTGCTCCTCCCGGACCCTGCTGATGTCACTCTGAAGTTGCCAGGCAACAGCCTCACCAAAAAGAAGCCAGAGCAGCGATGAGACTGCGGGACGGCTGTGAATGATGCCCTAATTAACATAACTAATTAAGATGCTCTGGTGGATGTATAATTCAAAGCCTACTGCTCATTATCCTGTCCTAAATGGAAGTTATGCTTCATTTATGAAGCATTTAACAACCTGAGACCTTGATTAAAAGAGTACAAAACCAGACTGAGATCTGTCTGTCTGTTTATCTATCTATCTGTCTGTCTGCCTGTCCATCCATCTGTCTATCCGTCTGTCTGTCTGTCTGTCTATCTATCTATCTGTCTGTCTGTCTGTCCATCCATCTGTCTATCCGTCTGTCTGTCTGTCTGTCTGTCTATCTATCTATCTGTCTGTCTGCCTGTCCATCCATCTGTCTATCCGTCTGTCTGTCTGTCTATCTATCTATCTGTCTGTCTGTCTGTCTATCTATCTGTGCATCTGTCTGTCTATCTGTCCATCTATCTATCTATGCATGTATCTATCGGTCCATCCATCCGTCTGCTATATATCTATCTATCCATCTGTCTATGCACCTCTGTCTATCTGTCCATCCATCTATCCGTCTGCTATCTATCTATCCATCTGTCTATGCGTCTGTCTATCCGTCCATCCATCTATATATCCGTCTGCGTGTCTATCCATCTGTCTGATCTATCTATCCGTTTGTCTATCCATCTATCTATCCATTTGTCAGTCTATCCGTCTGTCTATTTATCTATCTATCCATCTGTCTGTCTATCCATCCATTCATCCATCCATCCAGCTATCTGTCTGTCTGTTTCTTTATCTATCCATATATCCATCTGCCTGTCTATCAGTCTATCTATCCGTCTATCCATCCATCTATCTATCTATCTATCTATAGGAGTCAGGTCAGGATAATTTGGTCAGGCTGTTTAATTGTTTACTGCACTCCAGTCATTTGGTCTTGTGCCCATCAGGAGAGTCTTTAAGGGCTGATTGTGGCTCTGAATGGAGTGATATGAGAGGCGAGCCAACGGCTAATTTCAGTGGGTATCACTGCTGGTAATCTGTAAAGCCACAGAGCACATTTAAACACGGCAGGCGACGCTCTTGTAGCCAAAGAAGGGTGGAAACATGCCCACTTTAGCTGTGAGCCGTAAGCTCTGCGCTGATGACGGCAGTCACAGATCTGGAGACGCTCCTCTGGGGACGAGGGTCTGTTTATCTTCTGCGGATAGGGAGGTCAGACCAGCTGACCCACGCCCACACACACAAACTTAAACTATGTGGAAAAACACCCGAGGTCAACAGCATGTTAATCTTTTCCATAAAAAGCCACCTGATGTCTGCTTTGTACTCAAGTGAAGTCTGTTCCTTTAATTCTTAAAGCCTTTGTCTCTCGTTCTGAGCTTCATGCATAGAAACCTGTGTTATTTATCCTTTGTTTCTCATAAACTAGTGTTCACTGTTTATTTGCTCAGTTATCTGTGCTTGCAACAGTATCTCAGAGTGTGTGAGAGCGTGTTTGTAGTAACCTGAGCCGGTGTGGCTATTCCTCGTGTGAAACTGATCTCCGCGCAGTTACGGTTTGAACTGTTTCCCACTCAACTAAATGAGCAACCCAGCAGGTTAAACTGAACTAGTGTAGAGTCACTGGCTGAGCGGTTAATGATCCAGACCGCTGAATTAAACAAACTGAATTTTGAAGTAAAAAGACGTAAAACATAAACACAAAAAATCATTTTTACAGTGTAGGCTATATGGCCAATATTAAATTTCTATACGATTTTATCTAAATAATTAAAAAGTAAAACTACAATCAATCATTTTAAATTCTGTGCTTTAGGAATCCCATTATAATGTATGAAATATTTATATTTTCAGATTTGCTAAAGATTACATCTAATATTATTACTAAATTATTAATTTTCATTATTAAAGATTCACTTTTAAGTGAGCTGTAGATGACAGCAAATGTAATGTAAATGTAAATAGGCAAAAGATCATGCACAATTATCTAATATCAGCTGATATATGCAGTATCGATACTGATAAATTAATTTCTTAAATGTCAGCTCATTACAAACGGAACAGATATATTGTGCATTGCTAAAAATGAGTGTAGACAAATAAAAATTGTGGTATATTATGAATTTATATACAAAACCAAAACTGCAGCCAACAAGTGTCCATCAAACATGTGAACTCCTTTAATAATGTTTAAAAAGCATCCCAGGATGCACTTCAAGTTGCAAGTTGGTTGAAGAAGCTCAAATAAGACTTTAAGTGAGAGATAAAATATGCAAAAGCACCAGATAAGATGCTTTCAGACACAATGCGCTTGAGACCTGGTCGATGCACTAAAGGTGGGCTTTGGAAGCCACTGGAAACCTTATGCAACCTGGCTATGAGCCTGGATTAGCAGCCTAGCGAATAAGCTTTAATGAGTCAGACCTCAGAGCACATTTAATGCTACTAAACAAACCGCCCAAACAACCAGTATCCTCTAGAAACCCATCATCTAGGTTGAATACTCCATCAGGCCTTTAGGAAATCACTTTCAATGACACGATTTCACACAATACAGCCACAATTTAACAAGCAGATTTACCAAAGTACAATGAAACTATGCTTGAATTCTGTTCTCACCAGGCACGCAAAGGAGCATATAACTATAAATGTCATCTAATTATACTAAATACACACTAACTAATCATCAGAGCACTAGTCTAAGTACTTGCCTTGTGTGCAAGAAGATTAATTAATCACTTAACCACCACATTCATGCATTCAGAAGTTTTACGTCCAATCCTCTCCATTCACAATCAAACATTCATTAGCCCACAAAACCGCCATGATATTCCCAAACAGCGGACGATATGTGAAAAGCATGCTCACACCCGACCTCCCATATGCAAATGAGCCTGCATCTGATTGGCCGGTCTTACGGAAAGCGTAGGATAAGCAACCTCTGATTGGCTGAGCTGCACGCTGTGCATTTTAACCTCATTTGCTGTATGTAATCCATTAAATCCAGGCCAACCACACCTGCTCTCGTCTCAAACAGAGCGAGGAGGCCAGTAAAGAGGATTTGTGTGCATATCGGTTGCCATACTGATGCTATTCTGAGTGCGTTCTCACCGGGAGAAAGCTGTGGCGCGTCTCGTGTCGGATTGCCACTGAATAATTGAGTGAAACGTGGCCCACATCTGCAAGAAGAAACTTTCTATTATACATCTCTGAGCATCAGAACATGCCCAAACAGAGTGATTCATCTGCAGCTAAAAGGAAAGGGTGAATGTGCTTTCGAAGCGATGGCGAGGGGAAATTGCTGTTGCTATGGAGACTTGAGAAGATGCGAGAGGTCCGAAGGCTTTGAAAGGTTTCGACTCGCAGCGGTTTTGTGCAGAGGTGATCGAGTGTGTCAGCATCTGGCCTTGCAGAGCAGTTGAAAACAAGTCTCACGCCATGCGTATGATGCTCAAAACGTGAGCGCTCGAATCAGCGACCACGACAAGCTCTAAAAACAGGAATGTGGTGCATTTAATCAGGTTAAAATCATCATTATAAAAGCCAAATCCTCTGACAATTTTAATAACTGTGGTGTAGAGATACGTGTGTGTGTGTGTGTCACAGGTGGTTGTAAATCAATCCCTGACACAGGGATTATGACGATCACATGGACGCTTCACATAACATCACAATATTGAACTTTGACCGCACATTAAAGCTTAAAATGTAAAATGTAAAATTATATTTGAAAAACTATCAACACATAATTATTGATAATGAACACTTATTGAAATTATATACAATTAAAATTATATACATTTATGGATAGATAGATAGATAGATAGATAAACAATTATTTATAAAAACAGTTATTAAAATAATTATGTATATACGCATATAATTAAAAATATGCCAATACATAATTATTAATAATTAAAAATAATTACAATTATAATTATAAACCTATCTATTCAATTATATATATATATATATATATATATATATATATATATATATATATATATATATTTTTTTTTTTTATTTGTTTATTTATTTATCTATATCTATCTATCTATCTATCTATATATTAGGGGTGTCCTCGACTAAGGATTTTCATAGTCGAATTGGAATTTTCGAATCTTGCCGATATTGGACTGATAGTCGAATCATATCTTTGGGGGCCGGGCAAAATACACTACCAAGAGACAGTCATAAATACTGATGTTAACACACGGGGAAAATGTGTAATAGACACCTCGCAGATACAAAAATAATGTTTTATGTTTTGATTAAAAGATAGTTAACATTAAACACCAGCGAAACTTATTTATATATATATATATATATATATATATATAAATAATTTGATACATATCAATACATAATTATTGCTAATTAACAATTATTAAAGTTTTATATATATATATATATATATATATATAAATAAGGGATGCACGATATTGGATTTTTGTCGATATCCGATATGCCGATATTTTTCAACTCATTTTTGCTGATACCGATACTGATATATTTCTTTTTGTTTGGAAACAACACCAAGTCTCTCCTGTGCAGAAATTATATGCAAAATATTTTTCATTTTTGGTTAGTTTTTAACAAGAACTTATTTGTTAGAATTAAATAAACAATAATGAAGGTTTTTTTGACAGTACATTGAAGCTTTGAAAATAACTATAAATAAACTATATCAATCGCTGCATTTTTTCCCCAGAAAGATGTAATGTTAACCCTAACATTTTATTTTAAGATTTAACATTTGTAGATGGTCTAAAGCAAAAGAGTTGTAAAAATTCTGAAAATCTTTTGGAGTTTATGATTTGTTTAAAAAATAAAACATATTACACATTAATGAATAAATCAGTATATACAAAATTATTTAATTTACAAGTGTCATGTTTATGATTTTTTTTCATGTAAGCTATAGCTTCTGATTAAAACTCCTTACCTAAGGGGCATTAGGACCCGGGGGAGGCTGCCGCTGCTCGTGCTGTTTTCTCTATCATACACCAAATGCGTCGTGCATTCTGTTTAAATCAGTGTTCAAAACAGTGAATCTAATCACCACTCAGACAAAACTTTGCTTTAAGAATGAGTCACACTGCTGACGTGAACTAATCGCTAGCACACCCTGAGCACATGTGAGTTAAGGTATTCCTCTTATCGGCAAGACACATCGGCACAATTTTTCACATCGGGCCGATGCCGATATTTACATTTAAAGCCATTATCAGCCGATTCCGATATCAGTCCGATAATATCATGAATCCCTAATATATATATATATATATATATATATATATATATAATAATTATTATATGTCTATATAATTATAGACAATCAACAGTTATTAAAATAATTAAAATATTATAGTAGTTTATGCTTCACTATAGCGATTGCTTGCGTCAGTATGCCAGTCTCAGTTACTGTAATTAATAGATTAACATCATAATTAAAAAAAAAAAAAAAAAAAGTCTGTTGGTCAATAAGGGAAATACTCAAAAAGCATTATCTTGCCAATAAAATAATTCAAAGAAAAACGATTCACTACAGAATATTTCTGTGACATTTCCAAATCACACCTCTAAGATTGCTTGATAGTGTTCCACGTTTGTGGGAACCCAGGAGACACGTTCATGTTAACTAGAAGCAAAACAATGAAAGATTGCACATATTCTTAGACAAACTCTGGTCTGATTTCATGACACTTCAGCGGCCTCTAGTGGTGAAAACCAACACTACAGAGGAGAAAACTGGTCACTGTGCCAACACTGAACTCAAAATCGATCCTATTTATGTTCTTAATAAATGATTCTGATCACATTGCCCCTGATTTATTATTTAAAGACAAAAGTGTCGATTTCAAAACCTTTCAGCTCAATCTAATAACATTTTCCACCGCTCAAACCACTTTTCTGCTGGTGTAGCCTGATGTAAACTCCACAGGTCTGGGATCAGATTTCCTTCACGCAGATGTGGCCTTTAAAGGGTCATGAAACCCCCCATTTCAGCACCACTTATTTCTCACCACAGTTTTAAAAAATGCTATAAATGTGGGCGTGGTGCGCTGCGGAGTGGAGAGGGAAGTGGGGAGACAGACAACACACACAGCTTCGGGTTCAGAAAGTTTCATTTCGCTCCCATCGAGTTAAAAACACAAATAAATGCACAGCCATTTGCACTCTGCATCGAAAACATATATATGAACATGCTGTCACACCTCTAATAACTTTTAAGGTTTATTTTTGCAGCGTTTATAAGCCTTCTGATGGGTTGCGTTTAGGGATGTTTAGGTAATACATTACCCTAACTGTTTTGGGTATTTTTTTTTAAAATATAAATTATTTGTAATAGAACAGACACTGACTGTTGTTCATGTATTTATGTCCTCATTTAGCGAGACGGCAGACGCAGAAAACACTGCGCTTCAGTATGTGAGTAGCCTAGTAAACGAAACGGCGCATCTGTGCCATTCATTCATAAAGAGACACGCAGGATTCATATTTAAATGGTATTTTTGCAGCTTAATATTTACAGATATTGCGATTTGATTTAAGTGTAATGACCTACTTTTGAATTATTCATCCAAACTTTGACCAATTGCGTGACATTCCGCGTTATACAGTAAATTCTGTTTTTATGACTTTTTCTGTTTTTTTATCATAAAGCACTAATTATAATGGCGACGCTCACGTCCGGTGTAGACATGTGTGAGTTTTTAAATGGGTTATGTTATAGTCCTGCTTGTCTTTAATGTTTTTATGAAATATTTGTATTGATCATATCATCGTATTATTTACGAGCCACAAATTAAAGCTTGGCGAGCCGCGCAATGAGTAACACTGCTTTAAAGCGTCACGGCCACACATCCCTCGGGCCATAGAGGCTTGTGGGAGAAATTCCTGCACATGTGTTGCTGCTGTTTTCTTACCGTGGCTGTAGCTGATGCCTGGGCTGAGGGAGGGGCTTGTGAGCAGGTCTTTACTGGGCGTGTGTAGCCCTGCCTCCTTCCCACGCTGACTCATCCTTCCTGGGGTCAGAAGCGCCACATCATCTCCAGGCATTAAGGCAGCTGTGGAACAATAACAGACAGATGCAGCATTCATAAAACAACTGATGCTGAATCTGATTGATTAAAATTTGGTTTTAAGGCAAGACACTACAGGCTAAACTACTGTTTGTGCATGCGCTGGTCAATTTTGAGATATTCATCTGTTTGGCTTTCATAACGTGTTTTTTCAGACTAGTGAAAAGAAAAATCCAATGTTTATTGTAATGCACTTTATCCATTTGTGTCTGTATACTTCAATTACGATATATATCTTTAAAGGCTGTTCCTTAAAATAAGTTTTTCTCCACTGCAGTAGCACTTACATACACAAAACTTAGCAGTTTTATTCCCATCTATATTTAGACGTTTTTTTATAGAAGGGTTTGTTTATATATAATTCGCCTGGTTTTATACAACATTTCATTTCTGAAAACATGGTGAAATATTGTTTCTTCTGATGGCTGACAGCATTTTCTGATTTATAGAGTGATAAAAAGAGATATCAAAATTCCCTTCAATAAAAATCTTTAACTCTAATATGTCAACAAAATTTGGAACCTTTTGAACCTGGCTTTATTGAATGTTCAGATTAATTTTCTGGAAATGTATGAAAATTAGTATATGGGTCAAAGATGAGAAAAAAAAAATCTCATTTTGGTACCCACACCAAATTAAATTTGATTTTATATCAAACCATATTAAATTCAAGTAAAGTATCTACTTCAATGTTTCAAATAATGTGTCTCAAAACGGGTGAAATAATGTTCCATCTTCATTCAGCATAACAGAAATATTCATGTAAAAATTTAATAACATACTTATTCTGACCTGTACTTATTAAAATATACAAAAGAATAAGTGATCATACTAAATTTTATTAGATTTTAAATTAGATTAAACACTTCTCGATGACAAATGGGTAAAACCTATAGTTAGGATTTGCAAATATTTGTTAAGATTTAAAATGACAATTAATTAGTATTTTTGGGGAGTCTTGTAATGTCATCTAATGTATCTGGTTCTAAATATCCCTGACTAGATTTTTCTGTATTTAAACTACTGTTACACTGGATGACATTTTAGTTGGTGTCTTCTGTAAATCATGGTAAAAAAAAAAAAAAGTATGATAGTCTTTATTTTAGCACAGAAAAAAAATACATTTATAAATGACACATTCTAACTTGTGAAAAAAAATGCTGCAATAAATCTTTATTGTTTTGATGCTTGAAAATTAGATAATGAATCATTTGTTTATTGCACATAACATTTTAGAAAACTTATAATACACAAAATGTTTGTAATTCTTAATATAATCAATCAACTGGGGAAGTATGGTGATATTTTATGTACTTTTTTAGCCTGTAGTGTTTATAAACACTGGATTTCTATTGATTTCAGAAGACAAAAACTAAATATATTTGAGTCAGATACCAAAAAGACATTTTTGCTGTTAGACAAAACTGATGAGCTTCCACCAAACTTTAACTGATGCACATATTGTTGTAAAGTGCTCCCTCTAGTGGCCAACATACTAAATAAAAACAGATAAGATCATTACATGGTATTGTGCCAAAACTGTTATCTGTAATACTACCATTTATTTTCTCCATCTGACAGTGCTGTTTTTAAAAACAGATTAAAGTGAGTGTTTAACATGACTTTTTCAAATCTAATCTCTTCAGCTTCACACACAACCTTACAGCATTGCAACAGCATTACAAAAATCACTATTGTGTGTGTGCGCCTGTGTGTGTGTGTGTGTGTGTGTGTGTGCGTGTGCTTGCATGTCTGTAGCTGAGGAAATTAAATGCATGAGAAAATCTGCACAATGACACAGCATAAAACATGTTGGGTGAAATAACACACGCTTCTAGTTAATATATGCAATTGTGTGTGTGTGTGTGCTTGTGTTGCTACACGTGTATATCAGCACGTATACACACACACACAAGGGTTGCCCGCTTAATGTGATGCAAAAGCAAATAAAAAAGAAGCTCAGTTTAATAGATTAAATTCACTTTCAGCAATCATCATGAGACTGCTGAGATGCAATATGAATATTTCATCCTCATCACTGAGGCTATGTAGAAACTAATTACTAATGAGCCAATTAACCAAACAGCTGCATTAGAAATCTCAAATTGCAAGTTATCGTGATCTCTATTCTCTGCATCACATAAATCTACACTTACGCTGTTCTCTCACAAATGTCCCTTAGACGTGTTAACTTGTGAACGTCTGTGGAACTGCATAAAACATTAATACAAGAACCATACAGGAAATTAAAGGTCAGTGTCAGAATTTAAAATGCATCTGAGCATGTTTAAATGAATCAGTGCATTAGCTTGTCTGTTGCACATCAGAGCCACACTGAATATTCTGAGCCCTTATGATAAAATCACTGGAGCTTCTCACTGGAAAACGCTTTTTATAGACAGAAAGGTAATATTGGAACAGGTATATAAGACTGGAAACTGAGTATAAACTGGGGCACAATCACCATATATGAGGACAGAAATTTTGATATTTTCAGTACAAACACATATAGAGAGTATGTTTGGAATGGGATACTACAGTACTAATTTAATTTAAGTTAATTTAATTTAATTGGAAGTACATATGAAAATAAATATACAATATAAATAACAAATATAAAATTAAAATGTATTAATTTTTAACTGAAAACACCACATACAATTAAAGTTAAGCTACACATTTATATGTATGAATAAATATAAATTGATATTAACATTAATATTAACATATAATGTGAAAAAACTGTATATTGATGAATTATACATTATAATTATGCATAATAAATTACACACACTGCTCAAAAAATTAAAGGAACACTTTGAAACAAGACTGATCTCACTAGAAAAAAATAATATGCTGGATATCTATACTGATGGTGGACTGGGTAATGTGTAGGAACGAAAGGATGCCAAGATAAATGAAAATTATCAATCAACTGAATTAAAAGACACCCCAAAAATCAAAGTGAAAAAATGATGCAGCAGGCTAGTCCATTTTGCTGAAATTTCATTGCAGCAACTCAAAATGTTACTCAGTAGTTTGTATGGACCCCACGTGCTTGTGTGCATGCCTGTCAACATCGGTGCATGCTCCTAATGAGACGACGGAGTCTGGGGTATTTTCTCCCAGATCTGGACCCAGGGCATCACTGAGCTCCTGGACAGTCTAAGGTGCAATCTGGCGCCGTCAGATGGACCGAAACATAATGTCCCAGAGGTGTTCTATTGGATTTAGGTTAGGCGAGCGTGGTAGCCATTCAATGGTATCAATTCCTTTATCCTCCAGGAACTGCCTGCATACTCTTGCCACATGAGGCCACCAGGAGCAACCCAGGACCCACTGCACCAGCGTAGGGTCTGACAATGGGTCCAAGGATTTCATCCCGATACCTAATGTCAGTCAGGGTGCCATTGTCTAGCCTGTAGAGGTTTGTGCGTCCCTCCGTGGATATGCCTCCCCAGACCACCACTGACCCACCACCAAACCGGTCATGCTAAACGATGTTACAGGCAGCATAACATTCTCCACGGCTTCTCCAGACCCTTTCACTTCTGTCACATGTGCTCAGGGTGAACCTGCTCTCATCTGTGAAAAGCACAGGGTGCCAGTGGCGGACCTACCAATTCTGGTGTTCAATGGCAAATGCCAATCAAGCTCCACGATGCCGGGCAGTGAGCACAGGGCCCACTAGAGGGCGTCAGGCCCTCAGGCCACCCTCATGAAGTCTGTTTCTGGCTGTTTGGTCAGAGACATTCACACCAGCAGCCTGCTGGAGGTCATTTTGTAGTGCTCTGGCAGTGCTCATCCTGTTCCTCCTTGCACAAAGGAGCAGATACCGTTCCTGCTGATGGGATAAGGACCTTCTACAACCCTGTCCAGCTCTCCTTGAGTAACTGCCTGTCTCCTGGAATCTCCTCCATGCTCTTGAGACTGTGCTGGGAGACACAGCAAACCTTCTGGCAATGGCACGTATTGATGTGCCATCCTGGAGGAGTTGGACTGCCTGTGCAACCTCTTTAGGATCCATGTATCGCCCCATGCTACCAGTAGTGACACTGACCCTAGCTAAATGCAAAACTAGTGAAAAACAGTCAGAAAAGATGAGTAGGGAAAAAAATGTCAGTGGCCTCCACCTGTAAAACCATTCCTGTTTTGGGGGTCGTCTCATTGTTGCCCATCTAGTGCACCTGTTGTTAATTTCATTAACACCAAAGCAGCTGAAACTGATTAACTCTGGTTACTTAACTGACCAGACTAATATCCTGAATTTTAATTGACTGATATGCAAAATTGATTAAAAAGTGTTCCTTTAATTATTTTGAGCAGTGTATAAATGTATATATTTTATATAAAATTATTTCCAATCTTGCTGCCACATATAAACATAAGAACGTATACTGACAAAATTATCTAAAATAAATTACATATAAATGTATATGATGAATTGATAATGAATTATACATTATAATTATGTATATTACATTACATATAAATATTTTATATAAATTTATTTCCAAAAATATTATCTTTCATTTCCAATCATGCTGCCACAAATAAACATTATAAAAATGTATATTCATGAAATTGTGTATAATAAATTATATATACAACTTTATAAATTTTATATGAATTTACTTCCAAAAATTGACACGTTTCACTTCCAATCATGCTGTCAATTTTTGTTTAATTTATTTATTTATTTAAATTTGATTTAATTTGATTTAATTTAATTTAGTTAAAATGGCAATTTATTTCCAAGATGATAACTGGGGACCACTTTAAAATATGAATTTTAAAATAAGCATTGTAGCACATTCTTGTGACTATAACAAAGAATAAAATGTTTATTGTTGGATTCTGTTCCACATACTATTAAAACAGCATGCTGTATACAGAATATAACATTAAATATCTCATTCGCAAACATAGTGAGACACGCAGGAGCACAGCTAACACACACACACACACACACACACACACACACACACACAGACACACACACAGGTGAATGTCAGTGTCTTACCTGGGGTGACAGGGTTTTCTCTGCTCTCTGCATGATGCTGAACACACACACACACACACACACACACACACGTGTCACAGACAGACACACACAGCGAGGGTCCGCCAGGCAGTGTTGGTTTTGGTGTTAGTGGGATTGTGCGTTGGGACACGTTGGCAGCAGACAAACAGACGGCATGAAAAAAAAGACAAAAAAAGACAAACAGAGAAAAAAAGAAAAGCAGCATTAGTTAAAAATGACAAACACATAATGACACACAAGACACTGGCAAAAAAAAAAAATCCAACTGAACAGAGCAAGAACGACTAAGCAGAACAAAACCAGGCAGGGTTAGATGAGCCACACACACACACACACACACACACACACACACACACACACACACACAAACACAAACACACACACGTTTGTTTTTGTGGTTTACGGGGACTCTCCATAGGCGTAATGGTTTTTATACCGTACAAACTGCATGGGCTATTGCCCTACACCTAAACCTACCCCTTACAGGAAACTTTGTGCATTTTTAGATTTTCAAAAACACCATTTAGTATGTTTTTGTTTTTGAATGATGCAGGACAGGCAGTGTCCTCATAAAACCACCAAATTGTAACACCTCTGCCATGCCCATGTCATTAAACAAATTTTGTCCCCGTAAACACACACACACACACACACACACACACACACACACACACACACACACACACACACACACACACACACACACAAACACTCACACACACACACACAAAAACACAAACACACAAACACTCTCTCTCACACACACACACACAAACAAACACAAAAACACATACACAAACAAACAAACACACACTCATAACACAGTCCGGACAATGTGGATTAGCAAAGATTATAGTGAACAGAGATCAAAGCCACGACAATACAAAGCTCTGGGATTCTGATTGGTCGGCAGATCTGTCAATCAAACGGTACAACAAATACACTTGAGTAAGTGGCACCCACATTGAGTCCCGTTTAATCAAATGAAGCTGGTTTGAGGTCATGCAGGTTATTGTTTGATTAATAAAGCTTTTAGATCCTCTATGGACGGCTGTAATTGAATTAAACCTACAGAAATGCGTGACCTGTTTGTACAATGTCAGTTCCCTTAAACATTATTAGTGGTGTTTGTAAAGCATCATACTTGGGGTTAGTGATTTGAACAAACACTTAAATCGCACCTCAAATCATGTGGACTGGTGTTCATTTGCTTGTATAATTAAAAAGAACATATTGAGCATAAAACTAACTAGTCTAATCACGTCAGTCTGTCTGAATGTACGATAAACCAGCAAACCTAATCTGTTAAAATATTTTAGCTCTGTACAAACATAATTTAATAACAGTTGGAGCGGATTGAAAAGCTGAAGGATTTGTGATGTTTGACCACTTATGACAGTATCAAAGCTGTATTCAGCATTACTGGGATTAAGTACACAAAACCCAATGAATCAATCCAAAAGCCTCTTTCATTTTGCATTGTGGGCAGTGTTGTTATTGCTAAACAAATTACTAAAACTGAAAAAATAAAGCTAAATAAAAAATCCCTACAAACTACTACTACAAAAATGACACGTAATAAAATTACTAACTTTAAAACTATACTGCAAAATGATAACAGAAAATATAAAAATGAAATAGAAATAGAAATATATATTAAAAAAAGACTAAAAGGCACATAAAATGACCAAACTTTAAACTAGAATTTAAAGTGAAAAAGAAAATGTAAAAATAAAAGCTAATTAGACAATTAAAGCTAAATAAAAACAAACAACAACTACTACTACGAATAAAAATGAAAAATTATTTAACGAAATTATTAAACTTTAAAAAATTTGAATGAAAACTGAAAAAATAAAAAATAAACCGAAATATAAATATAAAAATCTAAAACTAAAAAAACAAACATACATAATTAAATGATTAAACTTCAAACTAAAATTCAAATGAAGACTGAAAATATGAAAACAAAAGGTATTTCAAAATGTTATTAAATAAGATAATACTAATAGTAAATAAAATAACAGTATATAGATAATACTAAAATAACACAGATTGCAGGATACACTGTATATGTGCCCCAATGTCTATACTGCACATTTGAGTCATCTGGCATTTTAATATCAACAGAAAATGTCAATTCCTTAATATACAATGCACATACTACACAAATAATACCAGAGCAGTATACTATTCTCCAGCTCAGCCAATGCGGTTTAAAATGAAGCCAATCTCTGTTTTTTAAGAAAGGGCTGTTTCTATCACGGATGACAGCATGTTTTCATAGCGCAGCCTGGAAAGCATCTGTTTGATAATCCTTAAACAAGTCCACATCTGCTCCGTTTCCTCCAGCGAGAAGCTTCCAGCATCCGTGTTGATGTTACTGCTCATGTCTGTCTATTCAGTTTCCTTTCAGCTTCCCAAAAAGAGGGTGATAAAACTATGAAACTCAATAACTTCCTGCTGAAGGCCTAGAAAGCTCTCAGATACTGTATTGATCATCTGAGCCAATTAACCAATCCATGACTATTTCCTCCAGGTCACCTTCTATAGGTAATCTGTGATATAATTATCACAAACTTAAAGCTTTTTAAAACATTGGCTATTTATAAATATTTCCATTTTATAATATTAAAAGTTGCACTCAGTTATAATAAGGAGAGTCATCATGCAAACTGTTTCTGGCAATAAACGCCACTGTTGAAATACATGATTCAATGCCAGCTTTCATTAATTTATTCAGAGAGTAAAAGTGTGTGATAATAGGAGGGTTAGAGAGATACAGCAAGTATTATTCAGCTGGTTATGTGATGTCGGCGGTTCATTACCATCTAGAATGAAATGGCTTTTATTAGACCACAGATATTAGGCATTTTATTTTTTTCTTTGAAAGAAATTAACACTTTTATTCAACAAGGACACATTAAATTGATCGAAAGTGACTGTAAAGATATTTGTAATGTTATATAATATTTCTATTTCAAGTAAATGCTGCTCTTTTGAACTTTCTATTCATCAAAAAATCTTGAAAAAACACAGTTTGCACAAAAATATGAACCATTTTTAACATTGATAATAATCATGTTCCTTGTGCAGAATATCAGCATATTAGAATGACTTCTGAAGGATCATGTGACTGGAGTAATGATGCTGAAAATCCAGCATTGCATCACTGTAATAAATTACATTTTACTATATAATCAAATAGAAAACTTTATTTTTCTAATTATAATAATATTTCACAATTTATAATGCAATTTTGTGAAATAAACCCAGCCTTGGTGAGCACAAGACACTTCTCCCAAAAACATTCACTGGCTTCAAACTTTTGAATGATAGTGTTTGTAGTCAGACTACATAATAAAACAAAACTGACATTTCCTAGGTCTCTCCAGGACAGATTTAGCTCTCCTGCGGCGCTGGTCTGATGCAAAATTATGGTGATGATACACGGTTCTGTCTGGAAGTACAAATCAATGCAATGGCTCATCAGCAGCCACACACAGAGTCTATTAATTCACTTTGCAGCACTAATTGCGAGAGAAAATCAACATAATTCTGCAGAATGTGGTCAAACAGAGCTGGAAACATGATCAAATGAGCTAAAATATAAAACAAATGGACATGCAAGGGAATTTCAATGATCTTCCAAATAGCATCAATGCAGTCAATACCATGCTGCCTTGCATCAGCATGGTTTCTGCTGAGCTTCTATATACGCATATAAGTCAATATACGCACAGTGTGCATAATGATTGACATAAACAGATGCGTATGCATGCAATGAATGTTGCAACCTTGTATATTTATTATGCATTTCAAGATGCATGTGACTAACTAATGAACAATATTTAACAGACGCACATTTTTCTCACTTGTTAACCTAAAATGCCCACAAAATGCTGTTAAGACTCGACTCAGTGGTTTTGTTTAACATTCAGCTGCCAATATTTTATGAAACCTTGATTTGCAGTCCCGTAAACGCCTGGAGTGAATTCAGATGAGTCAAGTGGCCTGCGAAACAAAGACGACAGCTGATGTTTTAAACCCTCAGCGTTCGGGTGTTTTCCAGCAAATCCACACGGGAGATTAATGCAAAACACTCAAGGGCATTGGGCATCCGCTCGCTCGCGCACAAACACACAGTCGACGGGCCGGTACTTGACAGCACGGCGTTTCTGCCGGATCAGCAGTGTCATGACTTTAACACCAAGTCACAAAGCAACAGTAAAAGGCCGGGAAATTCACAGAAGCATCTGTAGCCAGAGCTGAAACTTCATTAAAACACCTAGAAAGAGTCGCGGCGTTCATCTGGAGGCGGTACAGTCAGTCCTGAGGGCGCAATTAAAGAAAATTAAAGCACTTTTAAAGCACTGTGACTCACAAAAGCTTTTAGGAATGTGCAAGACTCGGTCTGCAGTTGCTCAGGCAAACCATAGACTAGTTGATTTTGAAATATGTGGTTTTTGCATGTCCCCAGACAAAAGCTATGGATAATTAGGCTGTCTGCATTAGATATGCATTCAAAAATAGCTTTTTAAAAGGACTACTTGTAACTGGACACGATATCAAAAGCAGAATGATTATGAGAGGAACAACTGCACATATATCAGAGAAATTCAAGCCAACTCGTTCTCCACTTTGCTCCAAATGCAAGGTACAATGTTTATGGGATTGTTGCGTAATCAAAGCCTATTGGTCCAAAGTCGTGGTCGAATTGTGTTGCATTTTTGGTTTGGTCCCAAAGCTGGCTCATTATCATTAATTCTAGGTCTTCCTTGTAAATTAATTTCCAATTAACATGCCAGATAGCTTTTTAATGTGTCAGCTTTTGCTGCCAGGAAAAATATTTTGACTTTGCATTTTTTTTTTAAAAGTTGGACTAGCTTTATTTTTAATTAAATTAAATTAAATTAAATTAAATTATTTTAGTCTTACTATATTGTTGATATTAATTTGTATTGTTAATTATAAAAACACTTAATTACAAAAATCACAGATGCCTACTTTTAGAAAATGTATATTTTCTAGTTTTATTTATTTTAATTTATATTACTATAGGTTAAATATAAATATACATACATATATAATATTTAGTACATTCTTAATCATCTATAAAAAATCTAAATAATATATTGATTTCTCAATATATATAAAAAACTCAAATGATCAATACATATGTACAAAAATCAGACTTGCAGATGCCTACTTTTAGAAAGGATTATATTTATCTCCTCACCAACCCAAAGCATATATACATATATATTTCTATTTAAGAACTTCTAATCTTTATTCATGGTCCTGCTTGCTTACTTATAAATGCATTACCTGTTCATTAGTTATCAATGTTCCAATAATCATGTAAACAAATTGAGGGATGCACTACAATTATTGTCTAAATTAATTGCCAGCATGACACAAATGCCGTAGATTATGCTGAAAATAATCTGCAAAAGAACTGGGTATCACATGTGACTCTTTCACAGTCAAAAACTCTCATCTTACATAAGTAAATAAGTGCTTTTTGTAACAAGAATGCTAAAAGAGAAAGGGAAAATGTAATGGAAGAAAGAAAACAGAGGGTGAGAGGAAGGTAAAGCTGCTGGATAGAGTATCAATCCATCACTGGGATGCTTTCAGACGCGTCTCATTGGCTGGTAATGGGCTGTTCTGGACCTGGGGTGGATCTTATTACCTCTGAGGTGGTCTCGCTGATCTCCAGTCAGCATTAATACACCGCTGGCCCGTTTCAGATGGTGTGCCAGACTACTTTTTAGCATCAAATCTCCTTGAAATTGTGTTCTGTTTCAGAGAACATTGCGGAGGCGGCAGGACGGTAATGTCACCGAACCACTTTCCATCCACTTCAGGAGTGTGAAAATGTCAGTGAAGTCTGGGAAGGCAAAGGCATCGGATGGGCGAATGGTGTCTGTCAGCTGGTGCTAGAGGAGTCAGCAAACACTTGCTAATGACAGACGTTTAACATCACACGCAGCTGATGAGCAAGAGGTGGAGGTGACAAACGCAGAAGATGCCAAAAGAAGAGGGATGAGGAAAGGTGAAGTTTTACTGGCAAAGAAACAGAGCAATGAAAACAAACAGACGGCAGCAGGGCAAATAACAATGGAAAATAAACAAATCCAGTTTTGCATTTACATTGGTCAGTGACCTGAGAGCGAGAGCACAGGCAGAAACAGTGCTCACATGCTTATGATATACTGAATCGTCAAGTATTAACAAATATGAGTCATCAAATGCAAAAAATTAATTATAAAATATATTTTGGAAAAAATATATAAAAAATATACAAAAAAAAAATTTCAAATATAAAAAAAAATTTCAACAAAAAAAAAAAGTCAATTACAAAATTATAAAAAAAAATAATTATAAAATAATATATATAAAGGTATATAAAATATGTAAAAACAAACTGAATTCTCAAATATTATATACAAAAATAAAAAATCTTTTGAGAATATTATTCTCAGGAAGGAAAGGAAGTGACGTGTGGCCATGTATGGCATCCCATACTTGGAATTTGTGCTCTGCATTTAACCCATCCAAGTGCACACACACAACAGTGAGTAGTGAACAAACACGCACACAAACACACACACACACCGTGAACACACCCCCGGAGCAGTGGGCAGGCAATGCTGCGGCGCCCAGGGAGCAGTTGGGGGCCGGAGCTGAGACTCGAACCTCCGACCTCTGGGTTACAAGTCCGATTCTCTATCCATTAGGCCACAACTGCCCCAATTAAATATCAGTTCCTTTCCTCAGACATACAATAGGAAAACATTACAAAAATATAACATTTTTAAATACGCAAAAAATTAATTCTAAAACTTATCTGGAAATTAGTCAAATATATAAAATACCGAATTCTCAAATATATGAAAAAAAAATAAATAAATCACAAAACAGTATATATAAAGAAAATGTATATGAAATATATAAAAACACTGAATTCTCAAATAAAATAAAAAAATATATATAATTCTCAAACAAAAAAATATATATAAGGTATATACAAATATCTGATATATAAAACAATTAAAACAATGATATTTAATTATCAAATAAAAAAGGAGAACTAATTATTAGGGCGAACTGTTAGGGTGGAGTAAAAAATAAATCTGAGAAGTACATACACACACACATATATATATATATGTTGCTGTATTTATACACAGGCCGTGAGACTTTCCATAGTGAAGATGTCCTGATACACACACACACACACACGCACACGCACAGGCACAGGCACAGACACAGACACAGACACAGCTGTAAACTGACAGAGGCCTGCTTTCTGAACAGTTTGAAAATGCTTTGACTGAACATCCGCAGATAAACCACTGGCACAGATCAGTCTATCAGCCACAACACACACACACACACACACACACACACACACAGACACAGACACAGACACAGACACAGACACAGACACAGACACAGCTGTAAACTGACAGAGGCCTGTTTTCTGAACAGTTTGATAATGCTTTGACTGAACATCCGCAGATAAACCACTGGCACAGATCAGTCTATCAGCCACAACACACAGACACAGACACAGACACAGACACAGACACAGCTGTAAACTGACAGAGGCCTGTTTTCTGAACAGTTTGATAATGCTTTGACTGAACATCCGCAGATAAACCACTGGCACAGATCAGTCCAGCAGCCACAACACACACACACACACACACACAGAGTCTCTATGCAAATGTTGTTACTATAGTAAAACTCCAGCATCTAAAGTTGCAACATTACCGCAGCCCACAGCTGATCAGAGTTCAGTAACTGTTCATCACAAATCACACGACACTCCCATCTACAGGCCAACAAAAGCACACAAGATCCCATAAGACAATCATAAATCAATTCTGAACGGCGTCTACACCCAGCCATCCATCATATCACGAGTAACAGAGAGAAACAGAGCACTAGCCTACCGTTAGCGAGCCGGAGCGTCTGCACGGACACAGAGATATCATACACACACCCACACCAATCTCTCAGTTCTCCCACACACTCCTCCATCTCACACGCCACTCCTCCCTGCTTCTCTTCCCTGTCTGTTGATCATTAGATGATCGTCTGTTTGCTCAGTGTTTCTCACAGCTGGTCAGTCACTCAACTGGACACACACACCTTTACCTAGCTGTCTTAAATAAGGACATACAACACTGTAAATCCAAGCTGTAACTTGACATTTAGTATAGAGTTATGAGTGAAATCAGGTCTGACTCAACTGTTGAGATTCATAGAAAACAGTGTGAAAATTATATTAAATCAATGTAAAAAGTCTTCTAGCATTGGTGACATATTTGCTATAGACTAACCTAGCAATTCACAATTTTTTTTTTTTTGCCAGCCAGTCCTCTTTGACATGAACTATTTACTTAAAGAGATTTTAAGTTAATATTTCAATAACTTAACAACACATTTACATGTCAGTTAATGGTTACATGACATATAAAAAAAATATTAATAATAATAATAATAATAATAATAATAATAATAAATATAAAATTTTAAATTGTATTAATTTATTATATATGTTTTTATTATACAAATATTATATAAATTTATGTATATATATATATATATATATATATATATATTAGAATGACTTCTGAAGGATCATGTGACACTGAAGACTGATGAAATGACGCTGAAAATTCAGTTTTGCATCAGAAATAAATTACATTTTACAATATATTCACATAGAAAACAGCTTTTTTAAATTGTAATAATATTTCACAATATTACTATTTTTATGGTATTTTTTAATTAAATAAATGCAGCCTTAGTGAACAGCAGAGAATAACCTTTGAACAGTAGCGTATGAATGCTTCAGTTATGACACTGCTGTGTACTTTCTAAAACAAAGCCAAACTACAGTTGACACGATACACAAAGCTGACCCGAAACAGCTTATTTAAAACAAAATGTGTTCTCACTGACTACATTTACACCATGCAAACTTTATGATTGATAAACCACCCTGAGTTGACATCTGGATAATTACACCAACCCATCATGACTCATTTCCAGTTTCAATCATCTGTGTATTAATAATTCATCACTCACTCATTCGAAAACAAACTCTTTGCTATAAACCATTTCATGAGGCCATTACAGGAAATAGAGTGCATAAATAACTGTGCATTAAGAAAACACACTAATTCACTTCACAATGCGACTTCACTTTATATCAGCACTCATTAGTGAAATAATACAGAGATATAATATATAAGATATAATATAATAATACGGATATAAGATATAACATAATATAATATAATATATATATTACATATATATAAGAAATAATATAATAATACAGAGAATAAGGGTGATTCTCAAAAAAAAAGAACTGCTTATTTTTCACCCCAAAAAACTTAAAATTACATTTTAGAATATAAAAATATTAAATATTTAAAAAATTGATCTCGTTATGATTACTACAATATTATATACACTGTTTGTATATTATATTATGTCAAGAAAGAAATTATATATTAAAATATAAAGGAAAAATCAATTATTAATTAATAATATATTAACATAATTAATATTATAATACTGATAAATAATATATTCATAATTATTATTATTATATTAAGACATTTTATATAAATATTATTGACAGATTTAAAGATTTATGACAAATATTATTGATATTGGCAGACTATAAATAGCAGAAGTGCATCAATGGTGGTCTCTAAAGACCCTAAACTTCAGTAGCTGTAATTACACACAAATGGAAAAACTAATTAATTCACATAAATGTGAGACTTTTTGAAGAGTATTTCCAGCAGATCACAACTTAGTCTCTCTGCTGAATTTCTAACTCAAACTCACATTTCCACTGGAGTTTGAGCGTCTGTATTTAGTCGAAACATCCTGTTCATGGCCTGACATCTGCTGTCAGATACGAGCCACTCTGGGTTTGTGTCTATCCGCCTCCAAAGACAGGAAACAAGCAGCAGAGACTTCCTGTCAACTAAAGAGTCACTGTCTTCCTCCATCTGATGTAAAGTTATGCTGCGTTTCCTTATCAGTGCACATATAAAGACATCAGATGAAGTCACGGGGTCAGTTTGATGAAAACCACGACTATTTAAAATACATTCAGGATCATTTGATTTATTTTAAAAGTGTTTGATTGCATTTCACATTAAATCATCATTGTGCAACTAAAGGAAATGGTTACACGTTTGATGTTGCTTGTGGCTCTGAAAGAAAGTATGAGAAATGATCCTGCAACGTCATAAACTTGCAGTATTTTTATATCAGCTCATCCCATCTCTCTCGGCTCAGATGATTCAGGCAGGAAGGGTGTGAGCTTTATAACTCAGAGGAGTGGAGTAATAGAGGAGAGCCAGTCCATTCTTATTTTCAAACCAATTTAGGCGTCATGGCTGATCAATTACTGTTTCACTGTGAGCCCATTAACGGTAAAGTACAGAAGACTAAAGAGAATCGAGGACTGGAATGACAGTACAAGTGAAAAGTGTATTAATAAAAAAAAAATAAAAAAAATTACATTCACTCTCAGAATAAGGGTGATTCTTGGGTAAAAAAAAAAATGCACTGCTTATTTTTCACCCCAAAAAAACTTAAAATGAAGAAAATTAGAAATTACATTTTAGAATATAAAAATAGTAAATATATAAAAATATTTAATTTATATAAAAATATTAACATCTCATTATCATTACTGCAATATTATATATACTTTTTATATATTATTTTATATAAAGAAAGAAATTATATATTTGAATATAAACACAAATAAAGACTGTTTCTAGGATCATTAGCATTTTTGCATAATGACATTTATTTATGGCATTTATTCACATTTTCTCCAAAAATTTTCATCACCATGATGTGAAAAAATCTCATTAGTATTACTGCAATATTATATTATATTATATTAATTGAATAATAATACATTAATAATATTATTATATTAAGAAATTTTATATTAAGTTTATAAAAAAAGTAAATATTATTTTACATTTAAAAAATGAGACCTATTACTACAATCATTACAATTACTGTGACATTTATGACAATTAAGTGCATTTTCTCCCAAAATTCATGAAATTGGAAAAAATTAAATTTAATTAAAAGTATATACATCAAGGTATTTATTGTTGTTACATCCTCGTGCCGTGTGCGTGTTATTGTACTCAGTTTAATTAATGCTAAATAACTTCTTTTAATAAAAATAAATATAACTATATATAAAAATAAGTAACTGGATGGAAAAGCATTCCATTATTATAATTACAGTAATGAGAAAGAGATTTATTATTACAATAATGAGAAATGTGATGAATTTCATTTGATTATTTTTCTTTGTGCAAAACAGTGATTACTACTAATATTATTATTATTAATAATAATAATAATTATGACTGGTGCATTTCTTTGTAAATAAACCCACAGTGTATTCTTAGTACAGATGTAGGAGGATCCGCTGAGACACTTATTAAGAAGTGATCACTTAATTAGATGCTATAATTAGCTAATGACCCAATGCAGATGCTTCTGTGAATGAATGGTGTGCAATGGTACAATTACAACCCACTTACAGGAAACCTAAAGCCAAAACTGTCTGGCACAGCGACGTCTTTCTGATCTGATCTCGAAAGCTTTCATATAGCGAATACATGATGTTTTCTGACACGTGTGAAGCATTTGGAGTCAGAGGAATATGATCCGCATTTTACTGAAATAAAAAGAACAATAAACACCAACGAACCCCTCACAGCTCTCAATCCTGCAAACGGCTTCAACGACTAGTGAATAAAGCAAATACTTGTCAACACCTACACAACTCCTGCTCAACAGACAGTTAGGTTAATGAAAGAGACAGAGCGCGGCTCACAGGTGCATGCTGGGTAACACCTGAGGCTTGTGTGTGAAATGATTCGTATAACCAGAAACGCAATACAAACACAAATGCTCAATAGGCAACATTTAATCTGCTTCTTGTTTACTTTTTCCATTGTATTATTGAGATATTGTTTGTTTGTTTGTTTTTGCATTGCCACATTATTTTTTATGGTTATGATTATATTTTTTAATTTTTTAATTAAGCAAATTTTAACCCCAAATTACTGTAATGCCAATTTAATTGTTGAATTTTTTTTACCTTTAATATAAGTGTTATATTATTATATTCCTATAATAGTATTTTTTGTTTTTAAAATACTTAATTTTTTCCTTTTTCACTTCAAATTAATTTGCATACATTAAAGACAGTGCCACAAATTGTACAAAGATATTTTCTTATTTTAAATCATATAAAAAAAACTAATATTTTATATATCTTTTTAATATATTTAATGTCTATTTTTAATATATTTAAAATAAATGTAAATACATCAATATTATTTATTTCTTTAAATAATTATCTATAATTATAATAATAACTTTTTCCCACAATTATTTGTTTTTTACGCAATACAGTAATAAGAAACAGGGGCTTAAAAGGGTCTTAATCATCATAAAATTAATTTCACAATGCAAAAAACAGGCTTAATCTTCTTTCGTTTTATTAATATTAGGGCTGGTACTTTAACGCGTTAATTTGATTAATTACAGTGAAAAATAAGGCGCTAAATTTATTAACACATTTAATGCACTTGCCCCGCCCCAGACCTATGTGGGTCATCTGACATTTCATACAGTTTATTGATGACAAATATGAGGCAGGGTAACAACTCACTGCGTGATGGAGCCTAGAGAACGTAGTTAGAATGTTCCTAAAATTCAAGATATGGGGCAAAAATGCCCCTGTTTGAGTTTTTGTCTTATAATATAGTTACATAATATAGTTAAGCAATATCACACGAGCAATTGGCTATGTGCAATATCACATGAGTGCAAATGTGATACTGATCTTATACAACAATTCAGTAAGAAGCTAGTATTGTGTTATTTTAGATACAATGTCTGTTTTGCTCAATTTTGTCAACGAAAATATAAAGACAAAGCAGAACTGTTAGTCTCCGAGCAACAACAGCGGCATTTCATTTCTTAATACACGTTTTGAACGAACTGGGTGAACCACAGGCGCGTTGGATTTGAAGCGGCGCTGCTCAGACCGATCGGTGTACAACATCAAAGTACCGCGAGAGCGATTCAAAAGCATGCAGAGCCGTCTGCTCTCTAATCGCTCTCGCGGTACTTTGTCTTAGTCTTAGTCAAATTTATTATCCCCGAAGGGCAATTTGTTTCACAGCCAGCAGTAAACCATATGAAACAATGACAAGCACCACAACACGCAAACAAAAACAAACAAAAACAATGACTTCCATTAATAATATACATAAGATTATTTGTAATTTAAGAAACCGATGGCAGCTGGTATAAAAGAATTTTTAAATCTATTGGTCCTACATAAAGGCAAATAATATCTGCGAGTAGAAGGAAGCAACTTAAAAATATTCTGCAAGGGATGGCTGGGATCATTCATAATTAACTCAGCCTTCTTCAAAGTCCTGGCCTTATACAAGTCGTTCAACTCATTTAAAGTGGTGCCAACAATCTTACCACACACTTTAACAATACCTTGCAATCTGTTTCTGTGATGATTTGATGTCACACACCGATCGATCTGATGGTGATGATCCGCTTCAAGTCGAACAAGTCTAATGATTCAATGGAGCATTCATAAAGAATCATTTACTTCACTCCTGAATGAATCAGCCATTTGAACGAATCAAATGAATGAATAAATGACTCCATGACTTAATCATTAAAACATTTACCACCACCTACTGGCAGTTTTAGTTTATTCATCATATCATTTCATTAAAGAAATAATTTCATATTTCCATAGTAATAATAAAATTAATAAAATAAATTACCAAAAGTATATTTGACCCACCCAAAAATAACAGTTGTGTCATCATTTACTCACCCTCATGGTCCAAAAGAGTATGTAATACATTTTATCAAACAAAATATTTCTTTCTGAAGCTACTGTTTGTAATGTCTGTTTGATGCTTTACACAACAATGACTTTAAATTATCTTTTGGGAGTAATTTCTCAGACAAATTTGATGTGCGATTAATTTGCGATTTATTAGATTAATTAATCGCCACATCATGTAATTAATTAGATTAAAAATTTTAATCGCTTACCAGCCCTAATTAATATTATTATTTAGTGACAATGAGAAGTATCCCAGCATGCAGTAGTGCTTTGTACTGTTCATTATTCACAGACTCTCTCTGAAACACTGACAGCTGAGGTATGTTTCTGTCTTTTGTAGTCACTAATGGGACAGAAAGTGTGTGAGCGAGGTGATTTTAAAGTGTGTTTGGTGTCAGCAGCGTTAGCTTTGTTCTTGTCATTGTGAAGGCTGGTTCAGGTCTGTGTGAGCTCTAATGGCTCATTATACTCACATAATGAACGTACGTGTGTGTGTGTGTGTGTGTGTGTGTGTGTGTAAACTCACCTGAGCTCTCTCAGGATCTCCCTGAGACTCGGCACAAGGCTCCATGTTTGTCCAGACGCCGCCGGTCAACGCTGTTCACAGCTCTGCATGTCTGCGGAGACACACACAAATTTATTTATTTCAAACAACTGCGTCAGGTTACATGCACTCTGAATAATATTCAGGCCTAATTTTAAGATTTATGTATTTGAATTGCATGTAAAATATCATTCAGTTTGGATTACACATTATTAACACAAACTAATAAACTTAATGTGATGCATATTTGGCAGACTTACATAAAAGAAACAGATTTCTGCACAGGTGTTACTTTAAGTATTACTTAGATGCTATTATAGTTTTTATTAATATTTTGCATTAGTTTTTATTTTTGTATTTTTCATTTTAATTTTAGTTAAAGTTTTGGTGATTTTTGAAAATGTTTTTGTCATTTTTAGTAGTTATTATTATTGCCTATATAGTTTATTAATTTTTATTTATGTTTTAGTGTTAGCTATTTTAGTATCAGGTTAAATTAATGAGAAATGTTTATTTGGCAACTATATGAAATGAAACAGATGAAATGAAAGAATATTTTTAAAAAAATGAAATTTTATTTCAGTTAATGTTTATTTTAAACTAAACACATTTAGTTTATTAGCACCATTACAGAAACCTTATACCGGTTTATTCATGCATAACTGAAAAAATATGCATTGTATTAAGTTTTTTAGTTTTAGTTTTTATAAATATAATTTTTTTTTTTACTGTACCATCCAAAATGAATGGAACATCTATATGAAATTAAAAAATATAAATATTAAATTTAGGACTAAATATTTTTAGGATTTTTAGGATTTAGGCTTAGCCAAACACCTAAATCATAATTAAATCAATAATTCACTCAAAAATGGCAACTGTTGTTAAAAAACTGGACACTTAGACAGGACTTTAAGTAACCAACCGTAGATTGTTTTGCAAAATTCTTCTAATCTAACACATATCTGCTAGATTTCTATGATGAAAGTCTGTAGACAATAACTGGCCATTTCCTAACATCTCTCATCATTTTTCCAGCACATTTCTTGATGCAGACTTTGCACTTCTTATTTGAAGTGCAAACATCGACGGCACTCGTCACACAGGTGCTTCAGATAATTTGCTCTTCTCGGTTAAAACGGTCTCTTTATCCGACCATGACGCCGTCAGTCAAGCGGCCCACACACACAGACACACACACTCTCTCACACACACACACACACTCTCTCTCTCACACACACACACACACACACACACACACACACACTCTCTCTCACACACACACACACACACACTCTCTCTCTCTCTCTCTCTCTCTCTCTCTCTCTCTCTCTCTCTCACACACACACAGAGTCTGGTCAGCTATCCTTGTAGGGACTCTCCATAAGTGTAATGGTTTTTATACTGTACAAATCGTATTTTCTATCGGCCTACACCAACCCTACACCTAAACCTTCCCATCACAGGAAACTTTCTGCATTTTTACTTTCTCAAAAAAACTCATTCTAGGGCTGCACGATTAATCGCATGCTATTGTCATGTGCATCTCGTCAGTAAAGCCGGTTCTTTGATTAGAGGTAAATCTGTTTTCACCTGCTTTCAGATGGAGCGGCATTTAATACACGGAGCCGTAGTTCGCTGACAAGCCGATTATGATAACGATAATCAGCGATTATGAACGCGATTTTGTGTGGCTTGTCTGCGAACTACGGCTGCATGCGATTATAGCAACAATAGCATGCGATTAATCGTGCAGCCCTAACTCATTCTGTATGATTTGAGGACCTCAGTTTAGGTCCCCATCATGACACGAGTCCACATGAGTCTGTGTGTATTCAGGTTTAAGTCCCCACCAGGATATATAAACCAAAACAAACCACACACACACACACACACACGCGCGCGCACGCACACAAGCAAACAACCAAACAAAGCATGCGCACACACACACACACACGCACAAGCACACACGCGTGCGCGATGTGAGCATCCTCAGGTGCCGCAGAGACCCGGATTCAATGCATGGCCTGTCAAC